>RCUC01162087.1:0-63576 GCA_003697995.1 Taxidea taxus jeffersonii
ACAGAACAGTAAAAGGTCTAATAATAATCTTGCACTTACACTGCCACATTTTTTCTAATGGTATACTCATCCAAATCGTCATCAGAGCTGCTATCAGTTGCATCAGAATCCAGACCTTCTTCAACGTGAGACAACAGCCCTGTAGCAGACAGTGCAAATCTTTGGATTTCTGCAGCTGTACACCGTGCAAAGCCATTTTTCGTATCCCTCCACAACTTATTCTCTGCAGTCAACATATTGACTTCCGGCTTAATTTCAGTGCAATTAGGTAAACTGCTATCCAAAACTGTGGTAGGTTCATGAAAGATCATCTTCATTTGGGGGAGTTGATGTTTCAGAGAAAATTTCATTTGTTGACCATAGTGCTTAACAACATGCTTTGCCAGAAGCATCTGCAAATGTTTCTGAGTTCTTCTAGCCTGGCTAAGTAAAATTTTCTGTTTACTTACACAATGAAGTAAACGAGCGTTCACTTCCTCCTCTTTTTCAGCAACTGAGAGACTAATAGGCACATTGGAGTGGCCAGGCCCAATTTTCTTTTGAGCACAGTGCAATAAACCCTTTTTAATTTCAGCATCAGTAACTTTATCCAAAAGTGCACTCTTTTGGTACCATTTGCAGTTTTGCAGTTGTCCTTTATCTACATTAGTGTCTTTGGTTATATTAGAATCCAAAATAATTTGTACATCTGTCATGCACTGGCTTGCGGTATCTGACAGAAGTTCCTTTTTGATGAACTCTTCAGAATGAGAATGACAGATTTTACTAAGCTGAATGTTGCTGCCATTACACAGTATGTTTTTCAGCTTATTGCAGTTGGGTTCCCCTAATTTCCTTTGTTTGTAACTCTCACTGTATTTATTTAATGTAGAATTAGAACTCATTAAAAGAACGGTCTGATAATGTTTTGAAGACTGAGAGGAGCCAAAATGTTTTAAATTCACAAAGTTAGTGTTAAGAGTAGGTTCAGGAGTTGGAAATCCCAGCATCTGAGACAAAGTGTCTCCCTTGAGCTTTTCATCTACAGTTCTTGCACTTTCCATGCATAGCATCTTGTCGGACTCCATGGTACTTGATATAGATGAAAAGCAGATACCCTTTGTTGCTGCCTCCCTCAGAGCTGGGGTCATGGCGAATCCTGCAGATAATTACTGGAAACCTAAAATAATGTAAAAATAAATGATCAAACATCTAGAAAAAAGGTTTATGCTTACACTTTTACCAAGGGCAACGTTTTCAATGCTTCTGATTAAAATGTGAATGGAACCAAACTCCTCCTTTATTTCCCAACTCCTAACAATATCTATGTTCTTTCCTAATTCATAAGGAATTCAACAAAGACTAAACTAGTATTCACTCTGACTGTGGGCACAATACCAAAAACTCCAATTAAGAGTGCACACAAACTACCCAGCATAGTAACTATTAGACAAATACTTGTGGATGTACTGTGATTGTATTTTAAGATTCCTTTTTCTTCTTTTTTTGTTTTTTTCTGTAAAATGTTTAGTGAAAAGCAAAAGAAAAAAAATTCCAACCTGAAATCTGGAAATTATATTTGAAAATGTGACTCAATCCTATACTTTCAGCCAAAATAAGAACTACTTATCTTTATAAAAGCTGCTCAAAACTTCCATTTCTTAAATTTCACAATCTGAACATTATAAATATTAACTAAAATAAGCTAAATAATGTAAAAGGATGTAAGTAACTGAACTACAAGCAAAAAAGTATAAAACTGTTCAGAATAATATTGTGAAAACTTGCTAAATCTTCAATGCACAAAAATTTTTCGTGAAAAAGTATCTGCAATAATTTTTTCCCATTTCACAGATAAGTGTAAGTTATTATAAAAGCTTATTCCCGGGATGCCTGGGTGGCTCAGTTGGTTAAGCGGCTGCCTTTGGCTCAGGTCATGATCCCAGCGTCCTGGGATCGAGTCCCGCATCGGGCTCCTTGCTCGGCAGGGAGCCTGCTTCTCCCTCTGCCTCTGCCTGCCACTCTGTCTGCCTGTGCTCACTCTCTCTCTCTAACAAATAAATAAATAAAATCTTTTAAAAAAAAAAGCTTATTCCCGCCTGGAAAATAGTGGGGACTGTAACAAATGACTGCTAAAAATTTATCCCATAATTAAACAAACTTCATTATATTTTATCAAAAGAAAAAGCATAAAACTATACAGTCTGATTCATTGAAAAAAGCTAACCTTCTACCATTGAAAATTATGAAGGCTAAATTGTGAAAAAAAATTTACACCATTAATAATTATGAGTTTTGTAAGATACTCTAGAATGATACTCCATAATTTTTGTTTCAACACATGACAATTAATAGTCATTTAATGCTCATACTCCCATTCTGTATGTCCCCAGGTGCTAACTGTAACTCTATAACCTTCATTATTATGTGAAAACACAAAACCAAAAGGGGATTGCTTACAAATACTAGCAAGAATGATAAAAGGAAAAAGGTACAAAGGCTTCAATGCAGTTAAAAAAAAAATACACAGTATTAAAAGCAAGGTATAGAGAGAAGACTTTGGCAGTATATATAATAAAAAAGAATTCATACCAGAATACATAAAGAACTCCTACAAATGAGCAAACTGGTCAGGCACTTCACAGATGACATCCAAACGATCATTAACATATACTCAATCTTATTAGTAATAAAGGAATTATAGATGAATAAAGAGACTAGTTTTCTAATCATTAAATTGAAAACAATGTTTTAGGGGCTCAGTTGGTTAAGCATTTGCCTTCAACACAGGTCACAGAGCTGGGGGTCCTGGGATAGAGCCCTGCACTGGGCTCCCTGCTCAATGGGGAATCTGCTTCTCCCTTTCCCTCTGCCCCTCCACCCCACTCAAGCTTTGTCGCTCTCTCTCCTCTCAAATAAAACTTAAAAAGAAAATCACATTCTAAGTCTAAAATACCACTTATGACAATGCAGTAAGATTTCCCACATCTATCGGAACTATAAGTTGATTCAGCAATTTGACAATAATGTAGAAAATGTATTTGTCAGGGTGCCTGGGTGGCTCAGTCGTTTTGCCTTTGGCTCAGGTCATAATGCCAAGGTCCTGGGATTGAGCCCCAAATCGGGCTCCCTGCTCAGCAGGAAGCCCACTTCTCCCTCTTCCATTCCCTCTGTTTCTGTTCACTCTCTCGCTGTGTCTCTCTCTGTCAAATAAATAAATAAAATCTCTAAAAAAAAAAAAAGAAAAAAGAAAGTGTATTTGTCATAGGTGCACAAGATAGCACTATTTGTAACAGCAAACTATTCTTTCAAAGCAACCTACATATCTAACAGTAAGAGAATGAATAAGAAAACATGATGGAATACTATCCAGCAGCTAAAAAGAATGACCTAACTTTATATATACATACAAATATGGACAAACCTCAAAAAGAATATAAAGTTTTTGTAATGGTACAGTATGCTACCGAATAAATAAAATACAAATACAAGCTCTCTTTGCTCCATCTACTGTGAGAATGAAGACCATTCTCAGCCATCAGACTGTCAACATACCAGGAAATGTCAACATCGCTCCAAAGGGACACACTGTTATTGTGAAGGGTCCCAGAGCATCAATATAGAATTCAATCTTAGGGCACCTGGGTGGCTCAATTGGTTAAGTGCCTGCCTTTGGCTCAGGTCATGATTTCCAGGTCCTGGGATCAAGCCCCACATAGGGCTCCCTGCTCAGCAGGGAGTCTGCTTCTCTCTCTCCCTCTCTCTGTCCCTCCCCACTGCTTGTTCTAATTTTAATTTTTAAAAATGAACTCAATCTCCTTGGAAAGATAAAGAAGAGGTTCAAAGATAACAAATGGTAGGGAAACAGAAAAGAACTGGCAACTGTTCACACTATCTATAGTCATGTACAGAACATTAGCAAGGGCATTACACTGAACTTCTATCACAAGATGAGGTCTGTGTATGCCCACTTCCCCATCAACATTGCTATTCAAAAGAAAGGTTCTCCTGTCGAAACTGAAAATTTCTTGGGTGAAAAATTTATCCTCAGGGTTTGGATGAGGCCAAGTGTTGCTTGTTCAGTATCTCAAGTCCAGAAAAATGAGTTAATTCTTGAAGAAAGTAACACCGAACTTATATCAAACTCAGCTGTTTTGATTCAGTAAGCCACAACAGTTAAAAACAAAGATATCAGAAAATTTTTGGATGTTTTCCATGCTTCTCAAAAAGAAACAATTCAGCAGGCTGATGAATAAGATCTAGTTGTCCAGCTGCAGAAACAGCAGTATACTAGATGATTTTTCAGACTTATTTGTGATTATTTCAAAGATTCAATAAAACCTCTATTTATGCGGAAAAAAAATACAAACACAAGACTACACCACATATATGTACATGTGTGTTTATCTGTTTACAAGAATAAAAAATGAAACGGGGCACCTGAGTGGCTCAGTGGGTTAAGCCTATGCCTTCGGCTCAGGTTGCGATCTCAGGGTCCTGGGATCAAGCCCCACATTGGGCTCTCTGCTCAGCGGGGGGCCTCCCCCCCCCCACTGCCGGCCTCTCTGCCTACTTGTGATCTATCTCTCTGTCGAATTAAAAAAAAAAAAAAATGAACCAGAAAAACACCCACCAAATCTGTAATTAACAGTAGTTGCACATCAGATAAGTTCCATAAAACAGAACAAAGAGTGGTAGTTTAAGAGAAGCTGAGTTTCAACTACAAACTTTATTACCTGGGTGAAAAAGACTTAAAAATGCAAAATGAACAAATGCTAATGGTTATTAATTCTGCGTGATAAAAATATAAATGTTTGGGGGTACCTGGCTGGCTCAATCAGTAAAGCATGCAAATCTTGATCTCAAGGTCGTGAGCTCAAGCCCCATGATGGGCATAGAACTGACTTAAAAATACAGAGAGATGTTTGCCTTTTTTATACTTTGTGTAATGTCTCAAAAAATGAAGTAGAGATTTCTGTATAATTCTCTCCCCAAAATCTGTATATCTCAAAATTTTCTAACTTTATGAGAAATATTCTATTATCTTCTACTCAATAAGCATCGACAATAGTATTTAGGTATACTGATTACTAAGGAAAACTGTGTTAATCACAGATGATGTAGGCATATTCAAAAGACACTACACTCTATCCCCTCCCTATCCACCTTCTCTCTCTCAACAATGTGAACAAGGCTTTAGGGACATAGTCAAAGTGGATAACAGCAGGGGCAGAAGGTAAAATATCATGAGGCAGCAGAGTTCATCTTAGGCCCTGGATAAACTAAATTTAAGGGAAAACTAAAAATAAGAGGCAAAAATAAATAAATAAATAAATAAATATTAATTAAGAACTATAATTGGCAGCCAAGAAATATGTACATTTACACTGGCTTAGGGGCATTTATGGTAGAGAACTAGAATAAAACACACACAAAAAACTTTGGTGAGATCTCTAGGGCTTACTTGGTATGATAGGCAGTTTCTAAAATGATCTTAATAATCCCCATATCCTGGTATTCATGCCCCTGTATAATCCTTTCCTCCTGAGTATGGACTGGATTTGCTACCTTGCTTCTAGCAAACAGAATTCAGGAAAGGTGATGGGATATTACTTCTGAGATTAGGTTACAAAGAGGCTGTGATACAATAGATACAATAGTATCTTGTCACCCTCTCTCACTCTGGGATGCCAGCTGCCATACTGTGAGCTGGAACTCCTGTCTCTGGCCAACAGTTAGCAACTACCTAAAGCCTGACAAAAGTTAAGTGAGTAATGTGAGAAGCAGATCCTTCCCCAGTCAAGCCTTCAGATGACAGATGCCCCAGCCAACACACTGACTGTAGCCTTGTGTGAAGTCCTGAGCCAGAAGCACCCAGCTAGGCCATGCTTAGATTCCTGACCCACAGAAGCTGTGAAATAAAGACATTAAATTGGGGGCCCATTTGTTACATTGCAATAGATAACTAACACACTTGGATATGAAGACTTTTGGGTTCTAGTCTCTGGAAAGCCCATCCATTCTAGTTTCAATTCTAGGATACCATGAAGTTCCTCTATATTATATTCCCAAGTGTATCCTTATAAAAATTTCAGCCTGAAAGCCTTTCTACATTACAACCAAAAGAAACTCATGCATTCTGATGTCTCCTATAAATAAGAGATTAAATTATGTTCATATAGTCTTTATTTTATGTGATACATCATGGTGATTGATTTTCAAATATTGAATCACCCTTGTATCCCCAGAATAAATCCCATTAAATGTTTAGTTTTATCATTAAACATAATGCATTATCCTAATTTTTAAAACGATTGAAATATGTGATCATTACATATAACAAAGTATCCTAACTGATTACTCTAAACTCTACCACTTTTGACTTCCTCCATATTACATACACTACACTTAACATTAACATTTCTAAAGATCTATAAAGGCTTGGATTTTCAACTATTTTGCTAACTACTATATGCATCCCTCATTTTATTGCACTTCACTCTATTGCACTTTGCAGATAGTGGGTTTTTTGTTTTTGTTTTTTTACAAATTAAATGTTTCTGGCAACCCTGCATCAAGCAAGTCTATCAGTGCTGTTTTTTCAACAGCATATGCTCACTTCATGTCTCTGTGTCACATTTTTGCAATTCTCACAATATTTTAAACTTTTTCATGATTGTTACATTTGTAATAGTGGTCTTGAATAGTGATTATGACTCACCAAAAGCTCAGATGACCGTTAAAGTTTTTAGCAACAAACTATTTTTTAATTAAGGTTCCATACAGCTGACCCTTCAACAATGCAGGGGTTAGAGATGCCAACCACCAACACAGTTGAAAATCCATGTATAACTTTAACTCCTCCAAAACTTAACTACTAGAAGCCTTACCAATTATATGAACAGTCAACTAACACATATTTTATGTTATATGTATTACACAGTGTATTCTTATATTAAAGCTAAAGGAAAGAAAATGTTAGGAAAATCATATGATAAAATACATTTACAGCATTATATTTATTGAAACAAAAATTTGTGTATAAATGGACCCAGAGGGTTCAAACCTATGTTGTTCAAAAGTCAAGTGTATCTTGTTTTTTCAGACATAATGCTATTACACACTTAATAGGCCACAGTATAGTATAAACATAACTTTTACATGCACTGGGAAGCAAAAAAAATCATTTGACTTACTTTACTGCAATATTTCCTTTGTTTTGGTGGTCTAGAACTGAACACACAATAACTCCAAGGACCGTCAACGTGAAAAAGTATCTGACATATGGCAGATGCTCAGTAAATATCTCGTGAATAAGTAAGTGTTTACCATTACGTTCAGAATAAAAGTCGCCCTTTCCATGGCCTACAAAGTTCTACGCTATCAGGTCCCTGATTACTTCATATTCAACATCTCTCTTCATGGATTACTACACTGCAGCAACAAGGGCCTCTGTGCTATTCTTGAAACACACCAGATAGTCCCTCCTTCAGGGTCTTTGTACTTGCAATTCTCTCAGCCTGGAACAATTTTCCACAGATAATAAGGCTGGCTCCCTCCATTCATTCATATTTCTGCTCTACAATCCCCTCATCAGAATCTTGGCTTGACTAATATATGTAAAATAGCTTTAGCCACTCAATTCATGACACTCCATTTCCTTATAATGCTTATTGTTCCTGATAGCCATGATCTGATATTTTGTTACATTCTAGTGAGGAACTTATTTTAAAGGCAGACCTAGATTTTGGTCAAGGTTCCAACTGTGAGCACTTAAAACAACGCTTGGTATACAACTGCCAGCTATTTGTTGATTGAATTAATAAACAAACAGGTGAGTCATGATTTTGAAATGTGTTCCAAGATATTAGTAACAAATCATAACACCTACTTTAATTATTATTTTTAAAATAAATGTTATAAACAAAGCAATATGTAAAAATAATGTGTCACAACCAAATGTGGTTTTCCGTTAGTACATACTGGCTCAGTATTTTTTTTTTAAGATTTTATTTACTTATTTGACAGAGAGAGATGGTGAAAGATAGACCGCAAGCACGGGGGAGCTGGAGGAGAAGCAGGCTCCCTACTGAACAGAGAACCTGATGGGGCTTGATCCCAGGATGCTAGGATCATGACCTGGGCCGAAGGCAGACGCTTAACAACTAAGACACCCTTTTTTATCTTTTTTTTTTTTTTTAAGATTTATTTATTTTAGAGAGACAGAAAGTGAATGAGCAGGAGGAAGGGCAGGAGGAGAGAGAATCCTGAAGCAGACTCTCCTCTGATCACAGAGCCCAACAGGGGACCAAATCCTGGGACCTTGAGATCATGATCTAAGCCAAAATCAAGACTCAGCCACTCAACCCAACTGTGGCTCAATATTATTTTAAAAAACTAATCATTGGGGGTCCATGGGTTGTTCAGTCGGTTAAACAACTGACTCTAGATTTTGGTTCAGGTCATGACCTCAGGGTTGTGAGATAGAGTACCACATCCGGCTCTGGGGAGCCTGCTTAAGATTCTCTCTCCCTCTCCCTCTGCCCTTCTTTCTCGCTCCCCACTCGCACCTGCTCACTCCCTCTTAAAATAAATAAATAATAATTGATATTCACCATATTAAACAAAAAATAGGGACACTTGGGTGGCACAAAACACCCTAAATGGAATGATAGGCTGTGTTCATGGATTAAATTACTGAATATTGTTACAATGTTAATTCTTCTTTAAATACTGATCTATAGATTCAACACAATCCCAATCAAAATCTTTGCAGAATTTTTTGCTAATATCAATAAGCTGATTCAAAAATTTATGTGGAGGAAACCTGGGTGGTTCAGCCAGTTCAGCGTCTGCTATTGGCTCAGGTCATGATCCTAGGGTCCTGGGATGGAGTCCTACATTGGGCTCCTTGTTCAACATGGAGCCTGCGTCTCCCTCTACCTGCCACTCCCCCTGCCTGTGCTCATTCTCTCTCTGACAAATAAATAAAATCTTAAAAAAAAATTCATATGGAAAAGGCAAGGAACTAGAAACCAAAACATGAAAAAGAACAAAGCTGAAACTACCTATCTGCTTAGTCAAAATAAATGTGGCACTGACGAAAGAATGAACACAAAATCAATAGAAAGAATAGAGAGCTCTGAAACAAACCAGCACACATATGGTCAACTGATTTTTGACAAAGATATAATGGCAATTCAGTGTAAAAAGACTAATTTTAAACAAATGGTTCTGGAACACAATAAGACATCCATTTTCAAAACAATGAAACTTAACCCATATCTCATAGGATACACCTTATATAAAAAGGGTCACATCAGAATGGATCATAAGCCTAAAAGTTAAACTGAAGATCACAAAACTTCTAAAACATACACAGAAAAAAATCTTTATGATACTGGGTTAGACAAAGATTTTTTTTAGATAGGACATCAAAAACATTACTCATAACTTCCTCAAAATTAAATACTAAACATAAGAAACTATTTAAAACAGGGCACCTAGGTGGCTCAGTGGGTTAATCCTCTGCCTTGGGCTCGGGTCATGATCTGAGTCCTGGGATCAAGTCCCGAATTCGGCTCTCTGCTCAGCAGGAAGCCTGCTTCCCTCCCTTCTCTCTCTGCCTGCCTCTCTGCCTACTTGTGATCTTTCTCTGTCAAATAAATAAATAAAATCTTAAAAACAAAGAAACTATTTAAAACCTAACAATTATGTAGAAGATATATGTTCAAGTTAGTAGAAACCAAAATGTGCACATTCCTGGAAAGATAATGAGTTTACCATTCAGGTTAGCTTAAGTGATGGCTTCAACCATTACACAGTTTTAAACTGTAATTATTTTTCACCACTAACCATTTCATTGTTATGCATAACAGACAACTGGTTAGAGGCAGAATGCATAAGGAATACTGATTTAAAGCATAAAATAATGAATTCAAATTCACCTCAATAGTGACTGACGTTGATTTGCCTCAAAAGTCCATGTTCTTGAGTTTTCAGACTATGGACAGCAGTCAAGGGTTCAATATACTGTAGCCTTTTTCCCCATGGGAGTACGTATTATAGGATGTGTTGATGTGGACTGTAAAACTGTAATTTTTTTGCAACGATTTTGGAATATCTATTTATAATGTCTGTTATACAGAGTTTTAATGATGGTTGCTTTTTTCCTTTTTAAGGAAAAAATAGCTTAAAAAATTGTAAAGGGTTACAAATACCAAATATAAAAAATGTCAACACATTAAAAAATTAGTTCCATTAGTTCTATAAAGTGCATTCCACATGATCACAATTGTATTATAGCACTTAGAGGTGTCTCCAGTATTTCAGAAGCCAATTAAAAAAAAAAAGACAGTAAGAATATCTAGCTACAAGTCAAGTCATCTGGTTTTCATTTGAGTATAAAAACTATCCACACCACAACATGTTATTTATAGAGAAGTGCTTGTGAATGGCAGCTAAAAACTTATTTCATTTTTTAAAAACAAAACAAAAACTTTCCAAAATTACCAAAATAAAGTTTAAAAAAAGAAATAGAAAAATTGACTTTCAAAAAGCAGAAAATGAAGAAATGGCCAACCTTGAGTCATAAATATAGTTTTGCCTATTTTTGACAGAAGTTAGTAGGCAGAGAGGCAGGCAGAGAGAGAGAGGAGGAAGCAGGCTCCTTGCTGAGCAGAGAGCCCAATGTGGGGCTTGATCCCAGGACCCTGGGATCATGACCTGAGCTGAAGGCAGAGGCTTTAACCCACTGAGCCACCCAGGCGCCCCCAGAAGCTAGATTTTTAAACTCCATTTAATATATATTCAGTATAAAACCGAACATTCAGCAATCCAGTTAATACATATTAACTGAGCAAATGTAACAAACACCATCTTAGTTACTAGACAGATGACAGTGAACATGAAAGATAACGTTTCTATTCTCATAGAGCTTACAGGCTAGCAGATGGTAGCTATACAGTAAACAGACACACACACACACACAAGTAAAAAGGGTTCCCTAGTGTTCTTATAAAAAACTAAAGAGTGATATAACATGTCAACATTGGGACGGGAGTTACTTTAGATTTGTAAATGAAGGAAGGACTTGGTGTTGGTGACATCTGCTCTGAGAGCTGAAATGACAGCAATAAACTAACCAAGATTTGGGGGTTAAGAGCCTTCCAAGGAAAAAAGCCAACTAATAAAATGCTTTAAGGGAGGAATAATTTTGGTGTGTTTGTGGGAAAAAAAAAATAACAAACATATCTAGAATATAATGAGCCAGAGAGACAAAGTAAGAAGAAATAAGATCAGAGAGGCAAATGGTTTGCCAAGACATTTTATGTAAGTCAAAGGAAAACCACTAAAGGTATTTGGATAAGGTAGTAACATGATCTAATTTACATTTATATTTTTAAAAAACTACTCTAGCTGTTCTATCAAGAAAAGGTTTATTTAGGAGAAAGAATGGAAATGTCTTCCAAGAAAACAAGCAGGGAGACCAATTAAAAAGCTGCTTGAAGTAATCTAAACAAGAGATAGTACCAGTGCCTTGGGACTAGTGAGGTAGCAGTAGTAGAAATGAAAATGGATGAATCTAAGATACATTTCAAGGTAGAATTCACAAAAACTTTTGACAACAAGATTCTATGGGGCCTAAGGTAAAGGAAGCAATTACCTATGACTCTTAGATTTTTGGGCTGAACAACTGAGTAGTCAGTGATGCTATTTTCTGAAACGGAGCAAGCTTAAGGAGATGGAAGGTTGAGGGAGAAAAATAAAAAGTTCTGTTTGGGATATGTTGACTTTGAAGTACCTATTAACCATCTAAGTAGAAGCAGTCAGATAAACAAGTCTAGAGTTCAAGCAAGAATTCAGAGAGATTCATTTTTGGGAGTCACTGGTTATAAATAGTGTTTAAAGCCAAAGACCAGAAGAGTTTATCTAGGGAGAGAGTACAGGTAAAGAAGGGAAAGGAGGGATGCCTGGGTGGCTCAATTGGTTAAGCGGCTGCCTTCAGCTCAGGTCATGATCCCAGCGTCCTGGGATCGAGTCCCACATTGGGCTCCTTGCTTGGTGGGGAGCCTGCTTCTCCCTCTCTGCCTCTGCTCGCTCTCTCTAACAAATAAATAAATAAAATCTTAAAAAAAAAAAAAAATAAGAAGGGAAAGGAGCCCACGATCAAGGCCTGGGGTTCATTCACTTTTGGGGAGAGGTAAAGGAGGAAGAGCTACCAAAGAATAAGAGCCCTAAAAGTCCAGTCAGTAAGGAGAAGGAAATTCCAGAGTATATGGCAATTGAGATCACAAAATATTTAAAAGTACATTAGGAAAACAGGGGCAGCTCTATCAAATGCTACAATGAAGTCAAATAAAATAAGGATAACAAAGCTACACATGATATATTACTCTCTACGCAATCTGTTGAAAAGCCTTGCTTTTTCTTAGTTAAAAGTAAATTAAAAGAATGGCCAAACCCATTCCCATTCAGCCATCCTGTCCTACATAAAAAGGGAAAAAAACTAAGAAGCATTTGTGCAATTCACAGCCCAGGGGCACAGTCTTCCTAAAAGACAGGACTAATCATCAGACTACAGAATGTCTTCCCCAAGGAGACACCTGGGTGGCTCAGTCAGTTAAGCATCTGACTCTTATTTCAGCTCAGGTCATGATCTCATGATTTTCGGATTTTGAGACTGAGGCCCATGTCAACTCCGCACTCAGCCAGGAATTTGTTTGGGATTCTCTCCCTCTTCCTCTCCCCCGACTCATGCTCTCTCTCTCTAAAATATGCTTCCCCAACATCTTACTAAAGGCCTATTTACTGGAGTTCATTTTACCCAGGACATCATGTCATCTTTTTCAACAAGAAATTATAAGACATACTAAAAAGTAAAAAACACAGATTGAAGAGACAGAGCAAGTATCAGAACCAGACTCAGATATGACAGGAATATTGGAATCATGAAACTGTAAATTTAAGAGAACTTAAACAAATTTGATTAATTTGCTGAGGCCTCTAATGGAAAAAGTACACAACATGCAAGGATACATAATATAAACAAAGAGATGGAAATTCTAAGAATCAAACAAGGAATTTGCTAGAGATCAGTCACACTGTAACAAAAATGAGAATGCCTTTGATGAACTCATTAGGAAACTGGACATGGCTGAGAAGGGAATCTCTGAGCTTAAGGACATGTCAACAGAAACTTCCAAAACTAAAAAGCAAAGAGAAAAAGACAAAAACAGGGATGCCTGGGTGGCTCAGTTGGTTAAGCAGCTGCCTTCGGCTCAGGTCATGATCCCAGTGTCCTAGGATCTAGTCCCACATCGGGTTCCTTGCTCAGCAGGGAGCCTGCTTCTCCCTCTGCCTCTGCCTGCCACTCTCTCTGCCTGTGCTCACTCTCTCTGTCAAAAAAATAAATAAAATCTTTAAAAAAAAAAAAAAGACAAAAACAAACAAACAAAAAGCCAGAATAGAATATCCAAAAGTGTGGGACAACTACAAAATGTGTTTACATTTAATGGGAATACCAGAAGCTGAAGACAAAAAAAGAAGAAATACATGAAGCAGTAACAATGGAGAATTTCTTTAATGTCAGACATCAAACCACAGATCCAGACAGTTCAGAGAACACGAAAAAGACAAATGCCAAAAGTAAATTAAATAGCATGTATCACTGGATAAATGAACCACTGTATTCAAATTGCATTACATAAATTGTATATAATTATAACATACAACAAATTTATGTAATACAATTTGAATACAGTGGTTCATTTAAAACGAAAGCCACATGAAGGCAGGGTTTGAATGTTTTCACTCAGTGCTGTATCCTAAAACACTGTTTGGCACATAGCAAACAGGCCCTTAGTAAACATTTCTTCAGTAAATAGCATCAAAAATAATAAAATTATACTTGACCCTTAAAAAAACATGCTTTGAATTGTGCAGGTCCACTTATATGTAGAATTTTTTTTCAATAAATACAGTATTATAAACGCATTTTCTTTTATGATTCAATCACATTCTTTTCTCTAGCTTATTTTATTGTGAGAATAGAGTATATAATACACATACAAAATATGTGTTAATCAGCTGTATTATAGGTAAGGCTTCCAGTCAACAGTAGGCTATTAGTAGCTGAGTTTTGAGGGGAGTCAAATGTTATACGTAGATTTTCAACCACATGAGGGCTCAGCACACCTAACCCCCACATTGTTCAAGTGCCAACTGTATTTTAAAATGTCTAGAAAGGAGGTTCATGAGATACTTTATTATGAAAGGAGTCTTAAAGTTAGGAAATATTAGTATAGAACACTGCTGTCCAACAGAAATATGATGTGAGTTACACACTCAATTTTAAATCTGCTGCTAGACATATTACAAAGTAAAAAAGAAACATAAAATTAATTTTATTAAGATATTATTTCAATCTGTAATCAATACAAAAACATCTTGATGAGATATTTTATGTTTTGTATGTGTGCTAAGTCACAAAATCCAATGTTTTTTACATTTAACTAACTCAATTTCAACTAGCCACATTTCAAGTGTTTGACAGTCTTATGTGGCTAAGGACTACTGTACTGGGCAGTACAAAGTATAAAGTATATAGTCCCCCCAATAAACAGGAATCAACCATTAACTAAAATATCAGTCCCCAAAGTTCTTAGCCAAACATACCGTTTAGTATTTTTGGGCACCTATAATATTTCAAAATGTTCAAAAATATGGAAGAGACAAATACTTAAAAAGCCTTCAAAGAAGCAGCTTGATCTTCTTATGAATATTTAGTTTCTAATTATTCTGGTTTCCAATTATTCAGTTTCTAATCATGCACATAATTGTATGGTGCAAAAGTTTTTGGATCTTAGCTAAATCTAAGAAATTCTTTCTTGCTACTAAAATACTGTACTCTATTTATTCCAGGCACCATTTATTTCATATACACCTAAGATACTTAGGCAAAACAGGTCCCTCTCCTAAGAGTTTAGTATATAGGACTTCAAAAAACCTGTAATGGATAAAACTGAGAAAAAACTCTTTTTGGCCACAAATACAGAGCTGAAATATTAAACTAACAGGATCTGCAAGCTAAGAAACCAACCATATCAGTACCCTTTCAAAGAAAGGAATTAGTCAGATTATCCTAATTATCTGTCAAGAAGCAAATGTTCTTGATAATCCAAAAATCAGCTATATTTCCTAAGCATGAATTTCACTTCTATGTTTAACAACAAAGTTTTCAACTTACATTCCAGTTTTAATTAATTAATGAAAAAATTCTCTAGCACATACTCAGCCCAGAAATTTTGAGAGTGGCAAAAAACAAAACCAAAAACTAATCAGTTATAAATCTTTTACAGATAATCCACCAAGTAAATAACCCTGCAGTGTACAGTCCAGATCTTAGAAGTCTCACAAAAAAATACCAACCAGAGAGAAAATTGCAGCCAGGCCAGCTGGTTTATGCCTTTAAATAATAAACGTTTTAAAACTACAAAGAATCAAAACCTTTTGTCTTTCTTTTTGACCATATTAAACTTCATTACTATATAAATCAAACTGGTTCAGTAAAAAGTCTTTATCATAAATTCTAATTTTTGGTCTACAATTTAATCCAACACATACATTCATTGTGAATTAAGAAATCAGTTGTTATGTTACAACAAGGAAAAAGCTTTGCCCTGATGTGCATAAAATGTTTCCATTCGTAACATGATTTTTTTTTATGAATCATACATATTTATGAATTTAGCATTAAATGTAAAATGGTCCTACAGACATCATGAGATACAGAAATATTATGTCATCCCTCAAAAATTCCATGTACATAGTGAGATAATTATGATGTCAATTATCACTGAGTTGATCCCAACGTGTAAATCAGATCTTTACAATATGTAAGTCATATGTACCAAATAATTTTTGGCATACATTCTAAAAACAAAAAAATCAAAAGTTTGCTAAGCTAGTCTATCTTCAGAATTGAAACTGATAATCTAGGTAATTTATTAAGATAAGAACCACCCTCGCTCCTGAAAATTAACATTAAAAATTAAAGGCCAAATCTGATTTTCCACCCCCTAAAGTACCGCTCCAGATTTTAACTATGATTTATATTCTAGCACGTGTTTATATATTCCATACAGTCCATGGAAAATAGCCTATTCAAATCCATCATATTAAATTTAGTCTTTCAACTGGAATCTGGATAATCCCAATGTAGTAACACAAACTAGGAACTACATTATTATGAAGGCAGATACATCCTTAAGTTTTAGACAGTAAAAATGACCAATAGAATTTTGAGAGAGGGGACAAGCCTGAAGTAGGGACAAATATTAAATTATTTCCACAGTTACAACTTAAATGTGTTTCAGACAACTGATCCATTAGAATAACAGTCAGAGGAAGAATAAGAAAAAAAGACATTCTCCTAGCAAAATATGAGAAGCTCTTTCAAACATTACTAAAATATAAGACTCAAATTGTTAATTTGTAACTCAAAGGAAAAATCTAACTAAAACAATAGAAGTAATGAGAGAAGAGTTTACACTGGTATAGTATTACTCTTCAAATATATAGGAATTAATGAAGGTATAACTACAAATGTGTATGTTTTCATTTTCAAAGAGTCATGTTTTCAAGATCTCTTTGTTAAATATGGGCATTCTCAATTTACAACAGAAAACACTGCAGTAATTGGCATGACCAGGGTACAGTTGGCTCAGTACTTTGTACTCAGTAATGTTTATAGCAAGAACTTCTTCCACTTTGAAAACTATCCCTAAAAAGGAATTCTCTTTGAAGACTAAAGGAATTTAATTAAAGATAAAGCCACTTGGGTGGCCACATAATACATCAAACAGATCATACTTCAAGCAGAATTATTACTATTCAGTTATAACTGCATGACTCACAGTAATATAAATGAACAGTTGTTTTTTGTGTGTGTACATCTGCTTGGATCCAGAAATGTACATTTGAAGTATACTATATTTGCTCCAATTTAATTTCATGTTGTTAAACACTGATTAATGATCTACACAAAATTTTTTAAAAAATTACTTTGAAAAAAATGCTTGAGAATTCTTGGTCTTATAGGACCGAAACCAGATAATAAATACAAAGCTCATTACAAATATTAACAAAACCTCAGTGTTATAAATAAATGCATTTTCTCTCACTTTTGCAATACTCAGAGAACTGTCACATCCATACAGAAATAAAATGTGCTTCTAAAAACCTAAACATATTACCAAGTATTAAAGACTTTCATTATTGTCTTCAGATTTTCATTACAGACTTTCCACAGGCAAGTACAATATTACCATTTTTATTAACATTTGCTGGTTATTTATCCTACATACAAGACAGAGCCCAATTCACTGAAATCTCTCTTAAGACTAAATTTAAAAGGAAAAACAAATAGAATCTTGTGGAAATGGTACACCTTCCTTGTCTTCTTAAATTGAATATAGAGAAAGTAATGTAAGATTGTACTGGCGATTCAGTCATCCTTATATACGGTGTTCCCTTCTAGGCCCACAATGCAGTCAGGACTTTTAGTATAGAAGTATAAGATGATATGCTTTAAAGTCAGTAAGTAGGTTGCTAATTCCCTATGACCTGTCACTTCTCTTGCAACAAGCCCCATTCCTTGAAGTTTATAACTTGTGAAACCCAACGTAAACAATCCTAAACACAATTCTAACCCCCTCCCCCAAAAAAAGCTTTCTGCCTCCTTTACAATCTAAAACTGTACAGACTAATACAAAAGGACATGAAAGGAAAATAACTGAATAAATGAAAATAAAAATTACAGATGACATACAAAGTTTACATGGTAAGTTAAAGGCAGTAAAAGATATTATAGGAAGTAATAGGAGGACTGTCAGGAACAATGTGAATAATAAAACAAAAGAACTTTGGACAGGTTTTTTAAAAATTACACAGAAAAGGCTACATGTGAAACTAGAATGATCAGAGTGAAATCTGTAAGTGAAATTCCATACAAGATAGATAAATGAGTAAAAGAAATGAAAGTTTATCATTAACCATGGCATTAAAAAACTGGATAAAACTCTTGGATAATGCAGCAGTTGAACATGAGAAGTCACTGGACCTTTTAGTAAACAACTGTGAGATCAGTGAGGCCCCTATCTGAAGGGAGAAGTACTCAAAGTAATGAATCAAACAATAAAGGTATACTGCCAACAACGTACTGGTAAACCAAGTAAGACAAAAAAGCAAGACAGCAGGGGTGCCTGGGTGGCTCAGTGGTCTAAAGCCTCTGCCTTCATCTCAGGTCATTATCCCAGGGTCCTAGGATGGAGCCCCACATCAGGCTCTCTGCTAGGTAGGGAGCCTGCTTCCCCATCTCTCTCTCTCTCTGCCTGCCTGTGATCTCTCTGTCAAATAAATAAATTAAATCTTAAAAAAAAAAGGCAAGACAGCATTTCCTCATCTTCCAGAGGCCAAAAGGATAAATATTAATAAGCTAACTGGCAAGTATTCATTGAGCACCCACTTTGTGATTTGCAACATGTCAAATACGAAATATATTCTCCTTGAAGCAGCTTACAGTAAATTAAGAAGATAGATATATCACAGGCATAGTGGAAAAATTTTAATGCAAATTAAAACAAGGTTTTCTCTTTCAATACTAACACTAGATGATGAACAAGGACAAGCCAATGTGAGGTTGGCTCATATACGAGTATAAATTCATACAACATTCTAAAAGGTAGTTTGGTGATGTTCAAGAGCCTTAAAAACACACACAATCCAGAGTCTGACCTAGTAATTTCTTTTACAAATCTAAGGGGGAAAAAAAATCTCAAAGATTTATGTAAAAGTCAATTCTCTGTCATTAAGTTTATATATTAGCAAAACATCAAAAACATCCCAAACATCTGCCAATAGGAAAAATTTTAAATATAGTTACATGACACAATTTTAAGCAGCCAAATATAATTTTTCAAAGATTAATGACTTGGGAACGTTTATGAGGTAGAATTAAATTAAAATATAACACATGAACCCTGTTATAGGAAGAATTCACAAATACACATATTTAGAAATGCAAACTGTGTTGTTATTTGCACTCATCTTTATTTTCCAAATTATTTTTATAAATTATTTAAGAAAATAAGCAATTGTTATTTGAAAGGCACATATGATACACACGCAAAAAGATAAATGTAAAAAATAAATGTAATAGAATTGGGCTGGGTTAAGAAAAATTTCATCTAAAAACAGTCTAGAAGGGCTGGGGAAGAGAAGTAATGATAATCTATCTAGATTAAAACTACAAATAAATGATGGCAACCTGGACACTGATCTGAATAAATAAGTGAAAACTGAAGGAGAATCAAAGATAATAGTCACTACAATAGATTTTGAAGATATTCAAATATAACCTATTTCATGATTCACTCAATTTATACTCTTCCAGTATGCTGGATTATTTTTTAAAAAATTCCTGACTTTTATTATAAACCCTGTCACTTAGCAATTTCTGTATTTTTGCAGTGTTGGTAAAAATTGTAAACTTTTACTAACACAAGGTATTTAATTCTCATAACAATCTCTTAAAGAAGGGACAGTTTTATGAAACTATTTACAAGACGAAACAAACATTGAGAAAAGAGGGGTTGTGACTTGCCCAAGGAAACAGCCAGTTAAGAATTGGAAACAGTAGAAACCACTCAAAGCTAAACCTCTTTTTCAAGCACTCTACATTCCAGAACACCAGGTTTTTCTCCAATAGTGAAGTATTTTTAAAGCCACTTTTACTTAGTCAAAAACACCGTCAGTTTTGTCTGCAGTATTGGTAAACATATCACATAGGTTTAGTTGGCAACAAAACTGCCCCATCCTGTATTTTAAAAACATTCCTACAGAATCAAACTCAGCACGAAGTTAAGCCAACTGAGTAAGACGAGAGAAGTTACGGTTTTAAATCTCACCAGCTGACTAAAGTTTGGGGAATCAAAACGGAATGTGCTTCCCTCAGTTCAAAAAAAAAAAAATCAATCTCCAACACCCCCGCCCCGAGGCTCACAGCTGATCCGAGGTAAAGGATGGAGTGGATCTGCGCGGCAGAGGCGGCAGGGAACCAACCAAAAACTAATCCTTTCAAAGTGAAAGACAAGAAGGTCCATCCCAGTGCCTCCCTTCTTGGATGCAAAGCTAACCTTTTCCTTTCTTTAATGACCAGAAAACAGCCTTCTATTTCTTGCAACTAATCACCACATATCCTCAAATTTTCCTGCAGCGTCGGTCCCTTCAGAACACCAAGAGACACAAATTTGGAAACACCATTCCCTAATAATTCTCTAGACTCCTCTCCACTCCATCTAATTCCGAACACCAAAACAGCGTTGCCTGAAATAAAGTATAAAATAAAGAAAACAAGGGTCGCATCCAACACAGACGCCTCCGCTTCAGAGTTTCCCCAAAACAGCAGACACCACAACCGCACCCGAGGAGGTGCGACCGCTAAAACACGGGGCGGGCCCAGCAGACCACGTGTTCTGCCATCTGCGCACGCGCCAGCCAAAACAAAAGGGAGGCCTGCCAAGCCCCTCCCCTGACCCCACGTGACCACGCCTAGGTCCGCCCCCACCCCTCCCTCCACTCCTCCTCTCCCCTCCCTTCAGCTTCTGCCAAGGCTGTTAGGTTTAGCCGTTTAAATTTGGCTGCTGTCCGACCCCTACCCTAGAGCGCGATCCGGTGCCGGGACCCAGAGTCCAACAGCCCATAGGATTCCGGGGGCCAAGGGGCTGCCGTTCGGCTGCCTGGCCCGCAAGTCCACCCGGCGGTCTTTTCCGCTCTCCCCTCCCCGCCCGCCGCCGTCCCTGGCAGAGGAGACCCACCCCCCTCAGCCCGCCGCTTAGACGCCGGCCACTCGCCTGCTGGGGCGCCCTGGCTCCCCTCCGCCGCCGCACCTTCGGTCCGGCCGTGGTGGGGGCTGCTGAGGTGATCTCTAGCTGCCCGCCCGCCTCCCCCCACCCGGGGCGCCGCTGACTCGTCTCCAGAGCGCGCCCCGCTCCCGCCCCGGCCGCCGCCGCGGTTTAACAGTCCGCCCGCTGCCCGCAGCTCCGGGCGGCTCGGGGACGGAACCCTGCCGTGGTGGAGGGGCAGTGGGCGGGGCGCAACGCCAGCCAATGGCAGCGGGGGAGGGGAAGCGCCATGCAAATGAGTGCGGGTGGCGGGGAAACCCCGGCAGGGGGCGGGGCCTGCAGCAGCGGCTGAGAGCGTTCTGGAAGTGGCTGGAGCACGACGCCCGAACCCCGGTGCAGAGGCGCGGCGGCTCCCTGGGGGGTGGGTTCTTGGTCTTTCTCGCTTCCTCCTTACCTCTTCCCTTGCCAGCGGGAAACGCGCGCGCGGGCGTACAGGGCGCGCGTACACACACACACTCACACATACACATACATATACACCCACACACCAAAAATACGGGCGGGTGACTTCCCGCCCTTGCTTTGCTATTTCTGTACTACCGTGGCAGGAAAAGCAAAGAGAGGGGAAAGTCGGGCTGCAGTAAGCCCTACAGCCCGCGCTCGGGCTGAGCGGGCTCCTGGTGTCCAGCCCCTCCCTGCGGCTCGAGGGGCAAGTTTTAACAAAGCTTTGTCACAGTTGCCAAATCTGTACTTCTCTGTGGGTTTGCTTGTATATGTGCTCCGCGCTCAAATCCAGAGCCATAATTCTGTACGACCCCCGAGAGACTCTAAAGTAGGGTGACAAATCTGCTTTGGATCCAGCTGGGTCGTTTTATGGTAAAAATCAGGAGCCGCCTGCTCAAGCATTTTTAAATCTGTGCAAAGCTGGTTTGAGTGGCGTTGGCGTTAACTCTCTTCTCCAGTGGCGCAGTCAAATAAATAAACGGGGTTTTGTGCGGAGATAGTTGGCCAGGGACACATAAAAACATTTCTGAGAGCCTTGCACCTGGCTCCACTCACCACTAAACTACACCCGGGCATTTCCCCAGCCACGGTCTCTCTCTCTTTCTCTCTCTTTTTTAAATAAACTGGGAACTAAATATAGCTCTTTAGATGATGTACTACAGGCTTTCTTAAGCACCTAATTTACACATGAAATGATTTAGGGAATAAAGCGCGCTCGAATTTTAGATCCAAAAAGACAATTGCCATTATTTCAATCTTATTAATTGAAGAAGATCAGATGGGGGGGTAAGTGGGTGGGGGAATTCTAGAGATTGGAGTTAAACAAACCATAAGGCATGACACGGATTACTGAAATTAGAAAATAACCGCCTGTTCCTAGTTTTTCTAGTGCATTGGGACATTACTGCAATAACTTTATGACAGGCTGCATTTATAGCAGTGAATACTTTCTGAAGATTGCTCAGAACAATAATTGCACCTTCATATGGAGTAAGGGAAGAGTTTCAGGAAATTGATTCACCTTCCTTGGAATAAAATTTGTAAGCAAATGATGTGTTGTGAAAATAGTTAAATCAGTAAATATTTACTGGAAATTCACTATATTCAAAAGGTTGTTCCTGCCCCTGGGGACAGAAATGCAAAAATGAGTAAGATATTTAAAAAAAATTTTTTTTATTAAGATTAACAGTATGAGAAGTCAAATCAGGATTGAGATAGTTCTAAGGAAGGCTTTTTTATTTCAGCTAGGTGTTTTTAAAGACTTTGGGCAGAGAAGAAAGAAGGCATCAATCAGGAGATAGTAGGTTTTTGAATTTCAGTAGAGGTTGTGTTAATGATATTATTGGGCTGGAAAAGTACATGGCAGCTAGATTGAGTAAATCTTGAATAACAGGAATTCAGATTTTAACCTGAAGGAATTGTAGTGCCATCAAATTACTGGAGGATACAGTTTTCTTCTGTGAAATACTTATCACTTACTAAAACAAAGTATTAATATACTTACCAAATATTTATTGCACACATCTTTTGTGATGGGTATTGGAGTTATAGCCATAAACAAAGTTCCTGCCCTGGTGTTATTTGTAGAAGAAGGTACAGGCATTGAGCTTTTAATTATACAAGTATAATTCAGGAAGCATTTTTACACACATTATCTAGTTTGTTCACCAAACAGACTAGGAAGGCACCTGGGTGGCTCAGTTGATTGATCCTCTGCCTTTGGCTAAAGTCAAGATTCCTGGTCCTGAGACTGAGCCCTGCATCAGGCTCCCTGCTCAGCAGAGAGCCTGCTTCTCCCTCTCCCTCTGCAGCCATCATAGAAACATAATTTTCTCATTTCTTTTATATTGTTTTTGATACTTTAAAAATAATAGAAATTTGGGGAAGAGGAAATGATTAATAATATAGGCTTGGTTTTAAAAATGTAGAAAAGCCCAAAGAAAAGCACTATCTTTTATATGTATGAGATGACACTGCACAATTTTTTTTTACTCCAGTTAACCAAATATTAAGCACATTATTTCTTGACATTGGACATTAACCTAAATATTTTAATATTTGTAGCATATGTATGCTGGTTTTCCAGAAATTTTAGACTATCAATGCTCCTTAATATGAAATTGACATACTGAACCCTTTGTCAAATTGTTTTCCATATTACCTATTCAGCAAAAGCCTGAAAAAATGCACATAGTTAATTTTTTTGATCAAGGGTATATTATTATTAAAAGGGTATTAAAGGCATTCTGACTTCTAAGAAAAAATATAACAATGGCCAGGAGACTTACAGAACCAGTAAGAACAAGGAGAAGGGAAGGGCACCATTCTTGCTGACATAATTATTACCTGTCTAGAAGCACATAAATGTGTCCAGGTAAGCAGTATTACAGTGATTTCATGAGATAAGCTTCTCTCCTCAACACTGGTTTTTATTCAGTCACTCTTTTCATTCAAGAAACATGTGTGCAGCACTTAATATACAGCTGACATTATGATAAGTGCTAGCGATACAGGAAAACGATCATATTCTACTCTTGAGCTCACAGCCTAGCAGTTACAAATACATCCTTTTCTCTCTCCCTCCCCTGCTCTGTTTTTCTCCGTGGTACTTACCACCATCTAACAACACAGATTTTTATTCTTTTTGTTTTTTGTTGTTTTATCTTCCTTGGTAGAATGTGAACTCCATGAGGTCAGGAACTTCTGCTATTTTGCTCACTGCTATATCTCCAGAACCAAGGACAGGGCCTGGCACCTGTATACTTCCAAAACATATTTGTTGAGGGCAGGCATGCATTTAATTCTCACATTTTGCAAAATGGGTTTTATATTCATTTTCCAGAAAAAAAAGACCACTCAGTGAGGTTAAATAATATATCCAAATTCTCACACTAATAAAGTGTGGCCAGTATGGGATTTGAAGACAGACATACCCTGCTCCAGAGGCAGAGGCTTTTCCCCACCACCTTTCCTAGAAGAGAAAACTAGTTTGGACGTCTGTACAATTTACTCCTTAAATTTCCATGCCCAGGGCAACTGTCCTCCACTTTTATATTCTAGTATATTTAATTCTTTCTTTTTATAGTCATGTTTGGAAAGTGGGACCAGAGAAGTAGCAAGGCTAAAAAAGGTGATAACTCCTATTCAAGATAGATTTAGCTCTAACCAGCCAGTGTCAACAGACAAGCAGACAAAGAGCAGGGGCAGGTAGCAAGAGCTACAAGATTCTTAGAAACAAGGCAGGATATAAGAGTGGTCAGACCTGGCCCATGCCTGTAGAGGAATAAAAAATGACTCCTAATGTATACAAATATCAATAGCACCTTTTTTCACAATAGTCCCAAACTAGAGACAACCCTAAGATCCATCATACAGTAAAAAGATAAATGGTGGGACATCCATATAATGATATACTGCTCAACAATAAAAAAGAAAAAAAATATTGATACATAGAACAATATAGATAAGTCTCAAACAGTATAAGTGAAAGAAGTCAGACTCACAAGACTAAATATTACATGACTTAAAGTTCTAGAAAATTTGAATTTTTTTTTTTTTTATTATTTGTCAGAGAGAGAGAGAGTGAGCACAGGCAGACAGAGTAGTAGGCAGAGGCAGAGGGAGAAGCAGGCTCCCTGCCGAGCAAGGAGGCCGATGTGGGACTCGATCCCAGGACGCTGGGATCATGACCTGAGCCGAAGGCAGCTGCTTAACCAACTGAGCCACCCAGGCGTCCTTAGAAAATTTGAATTTAACATATCATCACAGAAAGCAGTTGCTTAGGCCTAGGACAGGAGGAATTTACGAGGATAAATATAAGGGATGTTAGAAAAACTACATCTTGATCATTGCAGAAGTTAAACGGGTTCATACATTTGTCAAAACATATCTTAAACATACTTAAAACAGATACATGCCAATGTGTGAGAATTATACTTCAATAAAATTTATTTTTAAAACAAGGGCTCTGATGAAAGTTGACTGAGGAATTTCAAGGAGCATTTTTTTAACTTGTACTGAAATATAGTTTAATGGGATTTAATTTAAAAAAACATTCTGGAAAGTGTCCATTAGCTTCATAAAATTGCCAGGAGTCCATGGCAGAAAAAAGATCACGTCTGCCTTTATCTGGCATGTTCCAGACAGGGGCTGCTCCACCAGCAGGAGTGGTGACTGACTGGAGGACACTGGGAAGGACTGAGCCCTCTTCATTTGTCCCAGAGATGGACACTGTCCTCACACCCTAATTTACACTTTCTCCATCTGCCGTGTGGGTTCTCAGATGGTGGTCCAAAATGTAGACAAAAAAATTAAAAACCAGTCTGTCTTAGCTAGGATGCAGATAATCCATATGAAATGTATCCAAAAGCCCAAAATAATGATGACTTAAAAATACAAGGGTTGGGACACCTGGGTGGCTCAGTCGGTTAAGCACCTGCCTTCGGTTCAGGTCATGATCCCAGGGTTCTGGGATCAAGTCCCGCACATGCACTCTCTGACAAATAAATAAATAAAATCTTAAAAGAAAATACAAAGGTTAATTATCTCTCTCATAACATATATTATTGATTCTGAAACATATTTTATTCTTTTTTAGAATTTACCATTTCTAAAATCAAAATGACCTTGGTACTGATGCAAGAAGAAATAATTTCATCAGTCTGACTGACAATGGGCTTTAATAATGCAAAAAAAAAAATGCACCTTAAGAGTTAATGAAGTATGGTTTAAAAAAAAAAAGTTTAAAGGTAAATAGCAATAAGCTGATACAACAGTTCCACAAGGTCATGAAGGACCCAGGTTGCTTTCTATTATTTCCTTCTGCCATTCTCAGTCCTGATGTCCATTCTCAAAGTAACCCTGGGGTCCCAGATAGCTACTGGAACTCCAGTCACTGTATCTACTTCCCATGCAGCAGGTAAGGAAAGGACACAAGGCCTTAAGTCTCTCTCTTCCTTTCATGAAGTTCCTCTCCACAATTCTACAATTTGGTCCTAAGGATATACCTAGTTGCTAGAGAGACTAGCAAATACAACTGAAGTTGAACACATTGTCACCTTCAAGAATATAGGGATTATCAGGAATAATATAGGATCACGGGGTGCCTGGGTGGCTCAGTGGGTTAAGCCTCTGCCTTTGGCTCAGGTCATGATCTCAGGGTCCTGGGATCGAGCCCTGCATCAGGCTCTCTGCTCAGCAGGGAGTCTGCTTCCTTCTCTCTCTCTCTGCCTGCCTCTCTGCCTACTTGTGATCTCTGTCTCTCATTCTGTCAAATAAATAAATAAAATTTAAAAAAAAAGTTCATGTTCTACAAAAAAAAATAATAATAATAATAATAATAATAATATAGGATCACTTAGAGAGAAAAGGAGAACAGATGTTGGTTGGGCAATGGCTTCCACCAGTTCCCAAAGCAAAGTATCTATAACCAGAGCTGCTAAATGTAGCAAGCTGGTAGTGTTGAGTTTGTTAAGTTCTTTACAGATCTTGGTCACCATCCCTTTATAAGTCAAGATGTTCTTCAACAGATGAATGGATAAAGATGTGGTTTATATGTACAATAGAATATTACTCAGGCATCTGAAAGGATGAATACCTACCATTTATTCAATGTGGATGGAACTGGAGGGTATTATGTTAAGTGAAATAAGTCATTCAGAGAAAGATGGTTATCATATGGTTTCACTCATATGTGGAATATAAGAAATAGTGCAGAGGATCATAAGGGAAGGGAGCAGAAACTGAATGAGGAGAAATCAGAGAGGCAGACAAATCATGAGAGGCTCTTATCTCTGGGAATAAACTTAGGGTTGCAGAAGGAGAGGTGACTGCAAGGAATGGGGCAACTGGGTGATGGGCCTTAAGGAAGGCATGTGATGTGATGAGCACTGGGTATTGTATGCAATTGATGAATTATTGAATACTACATCTGAAACTAATGATGTACTATATGTTGGCTAATTGAATTTAAATTTTAAAAAATAAATAAAATAAAATAAAATTAGGCCGACACTATAAATGACAGAACACAAAGATGAAAAGAAACCATTAAAGTGAGTCCTTAGTGACAAAACTAAGCTGTTTGGTCAACCAGTTTGGAATCTGTTCTATCTTTGACCTTTCCAGTTTAATGAGCCCTTCCTTCATTTTTTTAAGTCAAATTTGATTTGGGTTTTCTGTTTCTATATTCTTCAATATAATTTTCTACATAAAATGGAACATAAACTCTCTTGGGATATATTAAGATAAACTTCTGTTGAGTTTAGATTTAAGGAAAAGATTGAAGAAAAAGTTCAATTTTCACTAATCAAAATATATTCAAGATAGATTTTATTAAACAGAAGGTAAAATTAAAAAAATAAATTTGGTAGTACTCTGAAACTAGAAAAAACCTCACTAAAATAAATTAGGGATATTTGCAAAAATGGCTGATTTCAGCTCTAAGGCAGATGGGTATGGGATTTTGTGGCACCATAGACCAAGGACACTGTAAGAAATAATGGGGTCATGTCAAAATGTTTCAACATTACATGATATCTGGTATTTGTTTGAAAATAATCCATGATGGTCCTTACCTCTGTGGTCAACTAATCTTTGACAAAGCAGTAATGAATATCCAATGGAAAAAAGACAGTCTCTTGAACAAATGATGTTGAGAAAATTGGACAGCCACATGCAGAAGAATGAAACTGGACCATTTTCTTACACTATACACAAAAATAAACTCAAAATGAATGAAAGACCTAAATGTGAGATAGGAATCCTTCAAAATCCTTGAGGAGAACAGAGGCAGCAACCTCTGTGACCTTGGCCACTGCAACTTCTTGCTAACCATGTCCTCAAAGGCAAGGGAAACAAAGGCAAAAGTAAAAATGAACTATTGGGACTTCACAAAGATAAAAAGCTTCTGCACTGCAAAGGAAACAGTCTGACCCAACCAAAAGACAACTGAGAGAATGAGAGAAGATATTTGCAAATGTCTTATCAGATAAAGGACTAGTATCCAAAATCTATAAAGCACTTATCAAACTCAACACCCAAAGAACAAATAATCCAATCAAGAAATGGGCAGAAGACATGAACAGGCATTTCTCCAAAGAAAACATACAAATGGCCAACAGACACATGAAAAAATGCTCCATATCACTTGGCATCAGGAAATACAAACCAAAACCACAGTGAGACACTACCTCACACCAGTCAGAATGGCTCAAGTTAACATGTTGGGAAACAACAAATGTTGCTGAGGGTGCAGAGAAAGGGGAACCCTCTTACATTGTTGTTGGGAATACAAACTGATGCAGCCACTCCTGAAAACAGTATGGAGGTTCCTCAAAAAGTTGAAAATAGAACTCCATATTACCCAGCAATTGCACTACTGGGTATTTACCCAAAGATATAAATGTAGTGATCTGAGAAGTCACCAGTACCCCAATGTTTATATCAGCAATGTCCACAATAGCCAACCTATGGAAAGAGCCTAGATCTATTGACAGATAAATGAATAAAGAAGATGTGGTATCTGCATACAACGGAGTATTACTCAGCCATCAAAAAAATGAAATCTTGCCATTTGCAACAATGTGGATGGAACTAGGGTGTTATGCTAAGTGGAAGTAAGTTAGAGAAAGACAATTGTCATATGATTTCACTCATGTGTGGAATCAATAAACAAAACAGAGGAGTATAGAGGAAGGAAGGGAAAAATAAAACAAGATGAAATCAGAGAGGGAGACAAACCATAAGAGACTCTTAATGATAGGAAACAAACTGAGGGGTGCTGGAGGGGAAGGGAGGGAGGGATAGGATAGGACGGCACATGATGTAATGAGCACTGGTTGTTATATACAACTGATGAATCACTGACCTCTAACTCTGAAACTAATAATACAGTATATGTTAATTAACTGAATTTAAATAAAATTTTAAAAAATAATAAAATGAAATAAAATAATCCATGACATGGTATGCCTGGGTAGCTCATAGCTCAGTTAGTTGGGCGACCAGGTCAGGATCTTGATTTTGGCTCAGGTCATGATCTCAGGTTCCTGGGATTGAGCCCTGTGATGGGCTCTGTGCTCAGCAGGGCATCTGCTCAAGGATTCTCTCTCTCTCTCTCCATCTGCCCCTCACATGCACTCTCTCTCTATAAAATAAATACATAAATCTCTCTAAAAAATTCTTAAAATAATCCATGAAAATAGGGGGTATATAGTGCAACAGATGAATAAAGATTAGTCATGTGTTGATAACTATCAAAGCTGGGTGATATATACATGGTGGTTCATTACACTATTCTCTGTATTTTTATGTATGTTTGACATTTTTATAATAAAAAAAGAAAAAAAAAACTGGAACAAACTTGCAGCAAATCTTACTGGCCTAAGATGAAACAATTCACACATCAAAAAGAATAATGACTGCAATTAACTAAAATACATCAACATTTCCAAAGTCTTATTGATGGTAAAAAAGACCTTACCATTGGAGGTTTTAGAATACCCACTCATTACTCTCAAAACTGATAAATGGAAAACAAAAATCAAGAACTTACGTCACCTTTCATTTACAAATTCTATTTCAGGATGTGGCAGCCATCCTGAAATAGAATGGAGGTACAACTCATCTCCCTTCAAAAAAGAACTTGCCTCTTTGTTGTAGGGAACACAGTTAATTGAGACTCCAGCTGTAAGCAGCTGTAGGATCCACATTAGCTTTTGAGCTGAGGCCACCCTCTCCTCAAGCAGTCCTTGGACAATAACTGATTAGGGCATAAGAAACAGGGGCTGATCATTTAGGACAAATGTGGGACACTTCTAACGGGCAGTCTTTACTCCAGAGTCCCTCACTGGACTCTGCAAGACTTTGTCAGGTCTGTTTCACGGTCTCAGGCCTTGTCCAGTGACTTCCCCTTGTCCAATGACTTCCTTCCACTTTCATCTTTCACAGATGCTACCTCGCAAAGAAATCTCTTGCACTTCTGTGTCTCCATTTCTGATTGCTAGAGGACCCAATGCACACAGAGACTAACCAAAAAGTTGAAAGTTCTTCTTTATGAAAGTTAATCAGTGCAAACATAGTTAAATATTACAAAATCATCCTTTACAACCCCAAATGAAACCACAGATTTTATAAATAATTATCAGTGGTTATTAAAACCATTAGGTAAGATGTTGACAGGGTATTTTATGGAATTATCAGACTAATACTATCTGAATCCACTGATCAATCTCAGTATCTCTCAGAGTGAGATAATGAGATATTATATGTCTCCTAGCACCATGCAATGGAATATTCACAGTACCATTTATTAAGTTTTCTAGGCAAAAATATTGAGCCTGAATCTAATCAAACCTTTTGCTCTATCAGTTTATAGGAAACATAGGGGATAAAGAAATGAATTAAAAATTACCATGAAAGATCAATCAGGCAAATCATTGATGGACACTCTACAAAACAAATGACTAAGTTTTTTCTAACAAATCAATAGCATGGAGGAAAAAGAAATAATTCCCAACTCATTTTTCAAGGTTAGCATTACGATAATAAAACCAGGCAAAGACAGTTCAAGAAAAGAAAATTATAGCTAAATGTTCCTTATGAAGATAGAGGCAAAAATTCCCAGTAAATTATACCAAATAGTACAAAGCAATGTAAAAATCGTTAACACAAAATGGCCATATGGGGTTTATCCTAGAAATACAAGTTCGGTTCAATACTCAAAATACAATCGATGTAATCCATAATATTAATAATCCAAAGAAGAAAAACCATATGATCATATCAACTGATGTAGAAAAGCATTTGACAGAATTCAACATCCATTAATGGTAAAAACTTTCATCAGAATTAGAAATACAGTAGAACCACTTAAACCTGATTAAGGGCATCTACTAAAAATTTACTTAAAAACCTGTATTTAATATGAAAGCTGAAATGCTTTTCCTCTAAGATCAGAAATAAACAAGAAGGTCCATTTTCACAATTCCTATGCAATACTGTAGTGGAAGTCCTCGTAAGTACAATAAGAAAAAAAAAAGGTAGGAATGAAGGGAGGGAGGGAGGAAGAAGAAAAAAAGTCAGAGAAAAGAAAAAAAGAAAGAAAAAGAAAAGAGAAGTAAAAAAATATAAAGGGGGTGGGGGAGTGTTGGGAGAGGGTGGTGGGGTTACATTATATGTTTACATAAAAATTTTAAAAAATTTAAAAATAATAAAAAATAATTTTAAAAGGTAAGGATAAAAAAAAGAAAGGAAGAAAGAGAAAGAGAGACAGACATACAGAAATAGTCTTTCGCTTTTTCTCTTTTTCTAAGACTGTCCCTATTCATGGATGACATTATTGCCTTTGTAGAAAATTCCAAGGAATCTACAAAAAAACCCAAAATATAACCCCCCCCAAAACCCCCTAGAATTTATAGATGACTTCAGCAGATCATAGGATGCAAGGTCAACAAACAATAATTATATTGGCAATAAAAAGCTGTAACCCAGAGTGTCTGGATGGCTCAGTCATTTATGCTCTTGGTTTCAGCTCGGGTCATGATTTCAGGATCATGAGCTGGAGCCTCGTGTCAGGCTCCATGCCTAGCTGAACATTCTCCCTCTCCCTTTGCCTCCCTGCCTTCTCTCCCTTTAGAACAAAACCACAAAAAACTGCAAGCCAGAATTAAACATCAATATTATAGTAGCTGCCGCCCCCTAAAAAAAGAAAGAAAGAAAAAAGAAATTGTAAATATAATGAACACATAAAGGATCTCTATGTTGAAAACTACCAAATGCTGAAGTAATAAATCAAAGAAGATCTAAATAAATTGAGTCATTCCCATTCATGAATTGGAAGATTCAACATAGTAAAAATGGCAAATCCCTCCAAAGTGATTAACAGATTTACTGTAACTCCAATCAAAACCTTACCAGGATATTTTGTAGATATAAAGTTGACTCAAAAATTTTTATGGAATGGGAAAAGGATTAGAATAGCCAAAACAATTTTGAAAAAGAAGAATAAAATTAGAGGAATCCCATTACCTGATTTTAAGACTTTCCATAAAGCCACTCTAAGGCAAAGAAGGAGATATATAGATCAATGAAACAGAACAGAGTCTAGAAATAAAGCCACACAAATATGGTTTAATTGATTTTTGACAAAAGTACAAAGGTTAGTCAATGAAAATGTTCTTTTCAACAAGTGGTACTGGCAGAAGTAGGCATCTACAATCAAAAAAATGCACCTTGACAAAAGTCTCATACCTTATAAAAAATTACTAAATGAAACATAGATCTAAATGAGCAATACATTGGTTTTTGTTTGTTTAGGTAGGCTCCACACCCAGCATGGAGCTCAGTTCGGGGTTAGAACTCATGACCCAGAGATCAAGATCTAAGCTGAGATCGAGTTGGACCCTAAACTGACTGAGCCACCCAAATACCCCTAAATGAAAAACATAAAGTACAAAATTCTTGGAAGAAAACAATCTTTACGACTTGAGTTTGAGCAAAAAAGTTCTTAGATATCATACCAAATTCATGATCCACAGATGAAAAAATTATCAATTTGAATTCATCAAAATTAAAAGCTTTGGCTCTATGAAACCCATTTCAGGACTAGGTACAAATAGGGAGTAAATATTTACAGATCACATATCTGACAAAGGACTTGTATCTACTGGGGAAGAGCCAGAGCCTGACCACCTTGCATGTTGCCACATAGGCCACACAGGCAAGTCTTGAACAGCAGCTGAATCTTTGACAGAATGCCTCGTGGTCCTCCTGGAACATGAGAGCATAGGAGACCGAAGAGGTGCTGTTACAAAGCCATTTCTCACTGGGGTTCCCTTTCTACCCGGGAGGCTGTCATGAGCCGCTACTCATAGTTTGAGGATTCTTATGGGGGTATGAGGCTTTTCTGCCTCCCTTGCATTAAGGCACACATACAGCTATAAAAGTGATGAGCAGCAGCATGGGATGGAATCCTCAGCAACAGAGTGTCCCATCATCCCTGCTACAGTCATCTGGCCTCTTATGTTTCAGTGTCATCCCATACAAAGGCCACAGAGAGCTGGTACCTTTAAGCTACTCATCTTTTCATGCTATGTAAGCAGGAAACTGAGTCAAAAAGGGGCTCATTGTTTCTTTACTGGCTTCTTTACAGCCTGGCTTTGCCTTGTGCTTAACAGTATCAGAATATATAAAGAACTCTTAAAGCTTGATAAGAACAAGCAACACAACTAAAAAATGGGCAGAAGATCTGGACAGAAACTTCACCAAAGAAGATATGTGGAAGGAAATTAAGCACTTGAAAAGCTGTTCAATATCATGAGGCATTAGGGAAATGCAAATTAAAACCGGAAGGCATACCACTATATACACATTAGAATGACTAAAATAAAAAATACAGTGCTAGACAAGATGCAGAGCAATTGGAACTCTTGCATTGCTGGTGGAAAACTAAATGGTTCAGGTATTCTGGAAAAACAGCTTGGCATTTCCTAGAAAGTTCAACATAATTTACCTTTATGACCTAACCCACTTCCTGGGTATTTAATCTCAGCAACCGAAATGTCCTTAAGCAAGTGAATGAATGAACAAACTGCAGTATATTCATACAGTGACATAGCATTTATCACTAAAACAAGGAACACCCTATTCACACAACATGACTAAATCTTAAATTCATTTTGCTAAGAGAATGAAGCCATTCTCAAGGAGTTACAAACGGCACGATTCCATTTATATGACAGTCTCGAAATGACAAAACCGGAATAACAGAACAGATTGGAGGTAGAGGTACAGAGTGGGTGTGACTATCAAGGGCACAAGGTATTTTTGGGAGGCGGGTAATGGGACGGTTCTGTATCCTGATTGTGGTGGGGATTGCATGAATCTATTTACATGCTAAATTCAGAGAACCAAAAAAGGCAATTTTACTCCATGTATGTATATCAAAAACAGGCATGTTTGCTGTATGTTAATTTAAAAATAAAATTTATAAAGGAAGAAAAAAGAGAGAAGGGAGAACAGTTACAAAATAAGAGACTTAAGAGACAAAAAAAAAAAAAATGCAATTTGTGGACCTTGTTTGGATCCCGATTTGAACAAACCAACTAGAAGAGGTATTCTTGATACAACCAAGAAAACTTTAATGTCCATTTTGAAGTATAAGTTAAATTTGTTCTTAAATTATGATGATAGACTTGTGGTTATGTAAAAAAAAAATCTTCATCGGTTAGATACGTATTCTGAGGTATACACGTATGGTGAGACAGGATTAAGCTGGGATTTGCTTTAAAATAATTGAGAAAAACAAGTGGGGAAGATACATTGGCATATGTTGAAGCTAGTGGTTCATTATATGATCTTTACTATTTTTGAATATGTTTGAAGTTTTCTGTAATTTTTCTTAAAAATGGGAAATGAGATTTCAAAGACAGAGTAGAACTTCCTTTCCGCATTTATTATAAAGCACTAGATATGATAGGCTTACCATTGGTTTCCATCTCAATGTCATATCTTTTCAGTGACTCTAAATAAATAAGTGCTGTGTGTGCCAAAAATAATACTGACCCAAGGAAAAAAAAGCCTCCTAGAAATCTTACACCTTGAGCAATAAACTCCTAAAATTACTAGATTAGTAAAGATTTGCAGCTAGATTTTAAAATAGCTTATTAAGACAGCCTCTTTTATATATTACCATTTTCAATGACTCCCTCAAAGAAATAAAGAGTGAAAATTTTAGAGCAATAATTATGATTCTAAAAACCTCAGCTAAAAAACAAAATTACTCAGGCTTTTTGATTCTCATTAATTATTTACACAGTGTAGCTCTCTTGCTGTGTTCGTCCAGTCGGTTCTTTTGAGCATTATTATTATTTATCATTTCTTGAGCACTTAGCACAGCATGATAGACATGATGACAAATTCCCTCTCTAGGGGACAACAATCAAAGCCACACAAGCAAAACACAAAGATTAGCTATTTAAGAAATGAAAACTAAATCAAAGTTTAAGAAACACATTGTGAATTCCCCCCCCTTTTCTTTGTTTTCAGCTTTAAGCCCATGATACAACACATGCCTCTTTAGGGGTCCACAAGAAGAGAGAAGTTGGCAAGACAAAATAAATAAATAAATCTAGGAGAGAGAAAACATCCTAGACACTATTCCAAGAAAATATCCTATCTTAGAAATCCTTTCACTCTCTGAGATCTATAAATTACCAAAACCTATTCCTAGCTCTAGTGGACTGTAATAGCTTTGTGTGTGTATAATTTAGGTCTTCCCAGCAGACTTTTCTGTTCCTTTGCTTTTGATAAAACCACTCTCACTTCAGGAACTGCCTCCCCCTGTCTGTGTATCCCTGATGAGATTGTCAATCGTAATGCACCTTTCCCCTACCTTGTAATGACATTGTGCTGAAGGCTATAGGCCCAGAGAAGCTCCAGGTCATTTTTAGACTGTGCAATGAAATTTCTCTACAGGGTCCATTAAACCTATTTGAAAAAAAAAAAAAAGAAATAATAACAAAATACATGGTTACAGTTTAAGTGCTGGCTAAGCCCCAAATCAAGCCTCTGGGACTCTGATTCCTATAGTTCTTTAGATTGCTAAACTACTCCACAATCCTTTTATTTTTGGCCAGTGAGGAGGAGGAGGTAGAGAGAGAATCTTCAGCAGGCTCCATGCCCAACGTGGATGAGGGACTCAATCTCATGACCCTGACTGAGATCATGACCTGAGCTAAAATCAAGAGTTGGGCACTTAACTGAATGAGTCACCCTACTGCCCCTCCACAATCCTTTTAAGCTAGCACACTTAAGTTTGTGCTCACAATAGTACAGATAAAGTTTTCTTTTGTCATTTGCACCTGAAAGAATCCTGAGACATTAAAAGAACTTGCCCAAGAGGGGCACCTGGGTGGCTCAGTCGTTAAGTATCTGCCTTTGGCTCAGGTCATGATCCCAATGTCCTGGGATTAAGCCCCATATCCGGCTCCCTGCTCCTCCCAGAAGCCTGCTTCTTTCTCTCCCATTTCCCCTGCTTGTGTTCCCTCTCTTGCTGTGTCTGTCAAGTAAATAAACAAAAATCTTTAAAAAAAAAAAAAAAAAGAACTTGCCCAAGATCTAAGGACTCCTGTAAGGTAGAGCCATTAGAGTCATTATTCAAATCTAGGTCTGTCCATCTCCATCCACATAGTAGGCTTTTCCTACTATGCCAATGTACTTTTTACGTGTATGCTCCCAAAATATAGTTTCTGTAAGACTGAGAAAGGAAGGAAAAGGGGCTGAGAGGCCCTGGGTCAGTCAGTCTAATCCTATATTGGTTTCCTGGTAATAGGGGGGAGATGAAAACCATAAATACTGTAATCTAATAGAAATTTATTTTAACCCATTTCGCACAGTATTTAATGCATATGAACAAGAACTCCTGGTGGCAATCATACAAACTTCTACCCAAGAGCAAATCAAAGGTGTGGAATTCAAGAAAGAATGGCATCAAGGTATTTTCTTTTCCCTCTGCTCTACCCAGTTGTAATGGTTGCATTAAAAAATAGTGTTTAGGGCGCCTGGGTGGCTCAGTGGGTTAAAGCCTCTGCCTTCGGCTCAGGTCATGATCTCAGGATCCTGGGATCGAGCCCCGCATCGGGCTCTCTGCTCAGCAGGGAGCCTGCTTCCCCCTCTCTCTCTGCCTGCCTCTCTGCCTACTTGTGATCTCTCCATCAAATAAATAAATAAAATCTTTAAAAAAAAAAAATAGTGTTTAATACGAACAGCACCAAGTAAAATGTTTATATTTTTGAAGTTTATCAAGAATACCTCTGTTTGTTTCCTTTAAAAGTATCTTTACTCATTGTCTCATAGATACATGGCTTGTTTTTGGATAACAATTACTTTTAAGTATCAAATCAAATGTTTCCTCACTTTCCCATCTTATTCACTTTTTAAAATTTTATTTAAGATTTATTTATTTATTTATTTATTTATTTATTTGACAGAGAGCTATCACAAGTAGGCAGAGAGGCAGGCAGAGAGAAGGGAAAAGCAGGCTCCCTGCTGAGCAGAGAGCCTGCTGCGGGCTCAATCCCAGGACCCTGAGACCAGGGCCTCAGGGCCGGAGCCAAAGGCAGAGGCTTAACCCACTAAGCCACCCAGGCGCCCCTAAAGATCTTATTTTTAAGTAATCTCCATATCCAATGTGGGGCTTAAACTCACAACCCCAAAAGCAAGGGTTGTATGCTCTGTGGAATGCGCCAGCCAGCCAAGCGCTCCCTCACTTTTCCATTTTAAATGATTACTTTGTTATTATTGTACTTATCATGACTTGAAATTTTCTTGTTTATTTATGTACTTCCTACTTTATTTGTTGCAACTTATTTGTTTATTCACTTATTAGCAGGGATCTTGCCAGTTTCATTTGCCATCATATTTTTCAGTTTGGCTTACAGAAGATACAAAGTATTTGCTAGTTTTTTAAAGTACACTGTTCCAAAATAAAAGTCACTGTTTTGATACCTATAAAGTATACCAATGTATTGAAACTAAAGGATGATGACTTACTCTGTGTTTGCCTATAAATGAAACTGGGATGAAATCTGTTGAAATCCCAGGAGTTAAATGGGAGAAGTGACCACATTCTCTAGTTGGGTGGGGCTGGACAAGTGCTCAGCTTGAGTCCTAGCGGTTCCAAAGCAGTAAGGCAGAAAGATTCTGCTTCCACTAATGCAGCTCTTCATTCATCAGAGACCATGTAGAAGCTTTTGTTTGAAGGAATGATGCCACTGCCTAAAATCAAGATTAGGATAGGGTGGTAGAAAGCATTTACATTGTATATTTATCCTTCTCTTTCAAAGTCAATGTGCTGTAACTATTATTAATGTCACTAGAAACAGTAATAATAGTAACATAACAGTAATAGTAATAGTAACATAACAATTGCTGCCTCAATTTGAAAGCAATTATGCTTTCTTAGAATTTTAGGGTGAACCAAAAACCAAGGTTTCTAGAGTCAGAAAATGTGTGCCTTTTAGCTATGTAAAAAATGAAAAGTTAAATCCTGTGCTGGAGAATTTTAGAATCTTTGAATTCAGAGTTTTTCCTACTACTGTATTAATTCATATTTGATTTCTCTTTCTATAGAGAGAGCATATAAAAACATGTTCAGCATTTCCTCCCTTGCCAGGTTGCATTTTATCTTGAGTAGATTTAAAACCAGATTAGTTGTAATAGGATTCCAGGATGTGGGCAGACCTCTACTTGTCATGGATGATATCTCTTGCAATCAGCTCCTTCATTATTTCATTGGTACCACCATAGATTGTCTGAACTCGGGCATCCACATAAGCTCTAAATAAAACAGAAGATGACTGAATGAGTAAAGAAAAGACATTGGAAATTACAAGTTTTGTCTTATCACGTAACTATTAGTTACTTTAAAGTATTTATTTAATGAAATCCAAATAATAAAAGTTCTTTATAAATCCCTTTTTTTGTTCACTATGGCATTCAAGCTAGGTTTGTATAATTATAAAATTCTATTAAGATACTGAAAAAAGGGACGCCTGGGTGGCTCAGTTGGTTGGGCGGCTGCCTTTGGCTCAGGTCATGATCCCAGCGTCCTGGGATCGAGTCCCACATCGGGCTCCTTGCTCGGCGGTGAGCCTGCTTCTCCCTCTGCCTCTGTCTGCCTGTGCTCTCTCTCTCTCTCTAACTAATAAATAAAAATAAAATCTTTAAAAAAAAAAAAAAGATACTGATCATCTGTATAGCTTTTAGTTTGCTTGATGAGATTATAATTTCAAAATAACATTTATTAGTATGTTTCATTTGATTTAATTTTGTAAAACTTAGCACATATAATAGCATTCTAAAAAAGGCTATTTCAGGTTTAGAATAGACAGAATGTCTTAATTTCTTTTTATCTTTATGTTCCCTTAAAAAAGTTGAAATCTACTGGTTTTATAGTAAACAAAGGAGAAAAGAATGTACCTATTTCCTAATATCTCTTTAGATTCCCACCATCAATGCTGCATCAGGAGTATATTGATGCTTTAGAAAAGATTACTTCCCACAAAGTTAACAAGTAACTTATTTTCTGGAAGTGGTTAATAGTCATTCCAGTAATGTATGACATTAAAATACTGAGTGCCTAAGTCTACTGCCACAAAAAAAAAAAAAAAAAACCACAAAGGAAAAAAGAAAAAGTGTTACGAGGAATTCACTTTTAATAGGAATGATAGCAATCATGATACTGTATACTTGTTTTTACCTATTCTCATCTCATTTTATCCTCCCACTTTATCCTCTCATTTTATCCTCTCATATCCTTTAACCTTTATACTGGCATCAGGGAGGATAAATATTACTACAGTTTTGCATGTAAAGGAACTGAGGTACAGAGCAGTTATGCATGTACTAATTAATGGCTGCTATTTATTGGTCACATGACAGATAATTGGCAGGCTGGAATGAGAATGTAGGTATCTTGCCACTCTGGCAAGTATCTTTTTTATTATTTCACAATATTTTCATTGGTCTGGGCATGCAGGACTAGTTATAAGCTTTGGACTTTCCTAGTAGACAAATTCAATGGCATTTTTTTTCAAGCATAGAATGCTTTTGTTCTTATTTATTTTTAAAATTTTATTTATTTGAGAGAGAGCAAGCAAGAGCATGGTGGGGTGCAGAAAGAGTGTGAGAAGCAGGCTCCCCTCTCAGCAGGGAGCCTGAGGCAGGGCTCCATCCTAGGACCCCTGGATCATGACCTAAGTCTAAGGCGCCCCTGTTTTTTGTTTTTAATTTAACACCTGAGACAAACTAAATGTGCCAGTTCTCTAGGAACATGACCAATTCTGGACTCTCCATATTTATCATGGTACCTTGCAAACAGTGAGCATTCCATAAATATTTACCGATTTAGTATGTTAGAAAGGAATTTTAGAGTCTCAATACCTACTTTTTGATGAAACTTGAAATATGAAGACATTTGCATTTTCAAATATATTTTTTCTTTTGAACAGATTCCATGGTTGCCCACAAAACCCAGCACTTGTAGGTAGAGAGCCTACCTAGCATTTCAGCCTACTTCAGCAATGCTTTTAGAAATTTTCGGACTGGGCTTTTTTTTTTTTTCCACATTAAAGAAGTTCCAAAGGAATAGGTAAAGACAGAGATCAGTAGACTTTTATAGGTTACTAATTAAATTAAGTCATCAACTAAAATTAACAGAGAAAGGCAGCAGAAGGAATGTTTAACCCCACAGTATGAAGCTCGGTATCTCAGGCTATTCTCCCCAGCAGTGCAGAGGAGTCTTGAAATGGCATAGCTCAATATGCCTCACTTCTCACAGACCCCAGGCCTAATGAGTAAGACTGAAACAAGTTCACATGTTTAAGACCAGTTATTTAAAAAAAAAAAATTAGGGGCACCTGGGTGGCTCAGTGGGTTAAAGCTCTGCCTTTGGCTCAGGTCATGATCTCAGGGTCCTGGGATGGAGCCCCGAATCAGGCTCTCTGCTCAGCGGGGAGCCTGCCTCCTCCTCTCTCTGCCTGCCTCTCTGCCTACTTGTGATCTCTGTCAAATAAATAAATAAAATAAATAAAACAAAGTAAAAAAAAAAAAAGTGACAAAACAAAAAAGCAAAACAAAAAACCCCAAACAAAACTCAAAACATATACACATACACACACAAATAAAATAGCTTAATCCAAGGATATAAGAAATACAATTAGAATGATTTTTTTTCTCTCAAATCAAAGTCTGTGCCCTGCAACCACATACTGCCTAATATGTCTAATCAGCTTTTTTATATTATCTACTGTTCTCTCTTCCTAACTTATGAAAAGTTCTTTCCTCATATCTTTGGGAAGAGAAATAGCAGGCTAGTTTAAAAGTTCATACTATCTTTGAACTAACAAACCAGCCAAGAAGGGGATTAGTATTCCTGAAAGGAAATATAAGTCTCTCAAATTGAAACCAGGCATTTCAAATAAGCCATCAAGCTACAATATTTGCTTGCTACTGACCTGAAGGAATAGCTTCTAAAAAAACAGAGAGCAAGACTTACTCTGCACTCTGATCTTGGGCCATGTGGATGGGGACTCATCTTCACCTCATACGCCCTCTTTGGAACCTGAACTAGACTAGACAAACACTGAGCCAATGCATGTCTACATTTCCAGCAGAAGTTGTCAAGTAGAAGAATATAGATATGAATTATGGTCTTACTTTCTTACCACTGTGAATATTGTGAATAAGATGCATTAATAGTGTGAGTAAAATATGAAAATGCACAGAAAAAAATTTCAGTGATGATTTAATTTGTGCTAGCATAACTCAGTGTTTATTTCTGATTTCATGACTATACAAAGATAAAAAAATAAATCTGCTTTTGATTAAGGCTCATTTGAAGTAGTTCTGAAAGGATATACCAAAATCCAAGTCCAGGGATTAACAAAAAAAAATCTATATCTATATCTAGATATACATATACATATATATAAGAGTATATATATGAGTGTATGTGTATATGGGTATCTATAATTGAGCTACTTCATATCTACATTCCCCAAGAAAGGAAAAGCCATAGCTGCTGCTGAGTTTTGATAAAAGGTCACAAATTATACAAACCTTGTGATTAAAGCTTTCTGAACTGCCCCAATGGCTACAGAAAATTAGTAGATTATATCTATGCTGGAGCTTCTGTTCTTAATGTAACTTAACTAAAATGTTTAATTTTCCTCATTAAGGACCATAAGTATATCAAATGTTTTCAATTATGTTTGCCAAAACAATAAATTTGAAAGTCAGTCCGAATACTAGTTTGATAATTTTCCCCTTCAGATAGTCTGTATTTAGATTAAAATTAGAAGAGAAAAAGTTTTTAGAAGCCCATAGCATTCACATTCACATGAGATCCAGAACTCAACTGGACTTCTTTCCACTTTAAGTTATAAAAGTCCTTGAGAAAGTTTTATAAACTGAAAATATTGCTAAATAAGAGGAAAATTTTCTAGAGCAAAATGAATAATCAAATATTTAAGATATGAAAACTTGAAGCCTTTTCATACTTGTTTTTTTCTGAAGTGCCAATTTTTTTTTAGTTCTAAAAAGTTATATTTTATTGTTTTTTTCTGAAGTGCCAATTTTTTTTTAGTTCTAAAAAGTTATATTTTAGGGGTGCCTGGATGGATCAATAGTTGAGTATTTCACTCTTGGTTTCAGCTCAGGTCATGATCTCAGGGTTGTGAATCAAGCCCAGTATCTGGCTCATGCTGACTTGAGATTCTCTCTCTCTTTCTCTGCCCCTCCCCTGCCTCATGTGTGTGTGTGTGTGTGTGTGTGAGAGAGAGAGAGAGAGAGAGAGAGAATGAGAGCATGTGAGCACTCTAAAATAAATAAATGAAATCTTTAAAAAATAAAATGAAAATAAAAAGTGATATTTTAAAAGAAGACATATAAATGACCAACAGGTATATGAAAAGATGCTCATTGTCACCAATCATCAGGCAAATGCAAATCAAAACCACAATGAGATATCACCTCATACCTGTGCGGATGGCTAATCACAAAAAAACAAAGGAAAACAGGTGTTGGAAAGAATGTGGAGAAATTGGAACCCTGCACGCTGTTGGAAGGAATACAAAATGGGGCAGCTGCTGTGGAAAACAGTATGGAGGCTCCTCAAAGAATTAAATAGAATTACTGGGATGCCTGGGTGGCTCAGTTCGTTAAGCAGCTGCCTTCAGCTCAGGTCGTGATCCCAGGGTCCTAGGATCAAGTCCCACATCCAGCTCCTGGCTCAGCAGAGAGCCTGCTTCTCTCTCCCACTCTGCCTGCTGCTCTCCCTGCTTGTACTCTCCCTCTCTGTTAAATGAATAAATAAAACCTTAAAAAAATTCTTAAAAAAAAAAAAAGAACTACCATATGATTTTTAAAATCCCATTTCTAGGGACGCCTGGGTGGCTCAGTTGGTTAAGCAGCTGCCTTCGGCTCAGGTCATGATCCCAGTGTCCTGGGATGGAGTCCCACATCGGGCTCCTTGCTCAGCAGGGAGCCTGCTTTTCCCTCTGCCTCTGCCTGCCACTCTGTCTGCCTGAGCTTGTGCCCTCTCTCTCTCTCTCTCTAATAAATAAATAAATAAAATCTTAAAAAAGAAATTTAAAAAAATAAAAAAAAATAAAATCCCATTTCTAGGTATTTATTTATTTATTTTTTAAAGATTTTATTTATTTATTTGACAGAGAGAGATCACAAGTAGGCAGAGAGGCAGGCAGAGAGAGAGGAGGAAGCAGGCTCCCTGCCGAGCAGAGAGCCTGATGCCGGGTCGATCCCAGTCTAGGTATTTATTGCAAAGAACTGAAATCAAGACCTCCAAGCAATATTAGCACTCACATGTTCACTGCAGTATTATTCACAACAGCCAAGATGTGGAAAATGTCTATGCACAGATGAATGGATAAAGAAAATGGAAAGGAATACTATTTAACCTTAAACCAGAAGGAAATTCTACAATAGGTGACAACTTGGATGGACTTGAACATTCTGTTAAGTGAAGTAAGCCAGTCACAGAAAGACAGATACTATGTGATTCCACCTCTATGAGGTATCAAAAATAGCCAAATTCATAGAATCACAGAAGAATGATGGTTGCAAGAAACAAAGGAAGGGGATAATGGGAAGTTATTAATCAATGGGCTTAAAGTTTCAGTTGAGCAAGATGAGCAAGATGCAGGCTTCAGAGGTCTGCAGTACAATGTTGTACTATAGTTAACTGTTCAGTATGGAGTACTTAAAAATTTGTGAAGAGGGTAGATCTGATGTTAAATATTCTTACCACAGTAAACTAAAATAATTAATAGTCAATGCAAATTAAAGGAAGAATAATAATCTATTTTCTACATTACATTACATTAGCATAAGGTTTAAAAAGCAATAACATTCACAGTTTAGGAAGATAAGCTAACCTCAAACTTTTTTCATTTGAGTATGAGTTGCTACTAACTAGAGGAAATAATCTGGCAATGTATTAAAATTTAAAATATGTATACTTTTGAGCTAGCAATACTACTTTTGGAACTCTGTCCTATTGTAATTAAAAACACATGTATCTAAGACAAATGTTTAAAGATGTTTTGTTGTAGCATTTATTATCATAGTAAAAGAGTCAAAATAACCTATATAATTATGGTTAACCAATAAAATACAGTATCATTCGACCATAAAGAAAGTGGTATTAATCCTTCTGTATAATGATTCAAATAAAGCCATGCTTTACTAGTCTCTTCGCTTTCTTTAAAAAAGATAAAATCCTGGTAGCAAGCTGATAACATGAAGCTGTTTCATCTGCTTGAACACACTCTGTAGTCAGGTGACAAACACAAAGATTTTACATCTCTTTTTCCTCTACACTAGATGTAGAAAGTACAGTAAAGAAATTTTCCTTTTTCTTCACATCATACTCACTTTGCAACTGGGTACTCCCACATGTATCCCCAACCTCCATGGAGCTGGACACAGTCATAAGCTACACGGTTTTGTATCTCAGATGCCCTAGATGACCGAAATAAAAAGCAAAAAAGGAACATTTGAAATGGATTTTCACAAAGTGCTTCACAATCAGGAAACAAATTATTTCTGACTATTTAAATACACACATTTTTTTTAAAATACACACATTTATCAAACAATTACGATTAGACATATTAGCCAACCAGAGAAGATTGACATAAATTATATATGAAATAAATCTCTGGACAATTTTTACATAATGAATACTTTCTTCACCAATTAGTTCTGGCTGGGTTTTGGTAAGGCTAGAAATAAAACATGGAAAGCATGACTATTAGGTTTAATTAATTTAGATTCTTTGTATGATCTAAGTAACTATATAGTTATACAGCCCATCTATTTCCTTTTGCCTTGTAATATGTCTTTTTCTCCGAAGACATCAATTCTACCTGAAGGTTACAATTCTGAATTTATTTTATTCTGAAGGGTACAATACTGAATTTCAGTAACTGTGAAAAAATTTTTTTTAGGGATTTTCAGAAATAAACTGAAAGTAAAAGTAAAAACCTAAGTGGGAAGACTACTATTAAGGCGCACACCATCATATAGGAAACGTGTTAAAGATTATTTGGGTATTATTAATCCCAGAGTATATGAAATACTTGAGAAATATTCTTGATCTATCATAATAATTTTAACTACCATTAAAATTCATAAGATAACTGGCTGAGATTTTATTCATCTTAAGATAAAAATATAAGTTCAAAATGCTTTTCAACATATTTTCTTTATTTTTTCCTCTTAAAGTAATGCCTGCCTACAGCACGGGACTTGAACTCATGACCCTGAGATCAAGAGTCACATGCTCTACTGACTGAGCAAGCCAAGAGCTCCATCTATTTTTCAATAGTGGAAAATATACAGTAAAAGTAAGCATAGCCACATTTTCTCATTTAAAGTAATTTTTAACTCAAGTCAAAGGACAGGTGAGGATGTTCCTAATATAAGAGTAGCAATATAATGATTAACAGATATGGCTCAGGGGGCAGCAATGTTTGGAATTCTATACATTTTTGTATTTGGTAAGTATTTTAGTGAAATATTTACGGGGTTATAACTAGTTGCTTCCTCTGCTTCAATGTGAAGTAACAGTATGTCTTTAAACTTAGTGTTTTCAAAGATCAATAAGGTCAATAGCTACCTGAATATCTCTTTTTCTAAAATTATCTAAAAATATTTTACACTTTTTTCAACTAGTCAAAGAACTTGCTATAAATGTAAATGTCCAATGTCTCCCCCAAAGTACAAGTTCCTAGTAATTTCACATCAACTTCAACCTGGCAGTTTTATTATTTTGGAATTATCATATAAAGAACTATCCTGCATATTTCCTCATTCTATTTCTGATTGAACTGAACACAAGTTAATGAATAATCACAGGAATTTTTTTCTAGGTTATTTTTGGGCCAATGAGATGTGAGAATGTTTGTTTTTAAAACAGGAAACCAAACCCATTTCCAGAATCTGATTTAAACTATGTTCTTGCATCTTAAAATACAAGGAGTCTCTTTTCAATTAACCCATATTTATTTATTTCTAAGCTCATCTTTAATACCAGTGAAAAGTCTTTACAAGCCTTATAGGATATCTTCCCTTTCATTTAATAGAGCATTTGCAACATTTGATGAGACAATCAATTTTTCAGAAATTTTTCCTGGATGTAGACAACACTTTAAATAGAGAAATGCAATCCAATCTACTCATTTCACAGATATCAAAATGTTGATCCAGAAAGAATTAAATTTAATTATAGTTATTTAATGAAAAAATTGGGATTCAATCTCAGGATTCTAAGTCTTACTATTCTTGTTTGGTCTCATTACAGGGCCACTTGTCAGATAATTTGAAATTAAACTAGTACTTGAATAAACTAATCAGTCACCCTTCTCCAGTATCTTAATATCTTATTTTCAATAGCAAGCTAAAAGTTAAATCAACTTGAGTAATTTTTATCCAGTATTTTTTTTTAAGTTGGTTCTTACTGTTAGTTTTTATTTTCACAGCATTCTTCCTTTAAGATCCTCAAGGCTGAGTTTAACGTTGGAAGAATTCTGTTAACAGTCTGTGCAAACACCACGTTTTAATTACTGAAGCATGCTTACCAATATTTCGCCATGGAGGAAGTGGCAGAGTCCAGACGTTTCTTTTCATGTAGCTGGAGACAGCTGTCCACAAAAGCTCTGGTTACACAAATTTGTGTTTTTAATTCTGCTAGCTTATGTTGCACTGTCTTGAGTTTGAAGGAAATGAAAAGAAAAAAATTGAGCATAAAAAAGACCATATTTTTAGTCACCTAGCATATCAAAAATTATATAACAGAAGATCTTTAGAGCAAAACAAAAGTGGAATTACCAGTTCTTTTTTTGCCTCCAAAAGAGGCATATGTTAAACTAAATAGCTTAAATTTAAAACACACTATACTCATTGCTAGAAAAACCTGTATTAAAAGAGGGAAATAAGATATAAATACATAAACAACATCTCATATTTTAGATTAAAAAATTTAGACCATTTAGGCAAACTGCTTGAAAACCAGCATGGCTTTAATAGGTGATATATCACCCAGATGGTGATATAGTCCTTTAATACAGCTGTTGAAAACACCCATTTTCCTCCAGAATCTAAATCCATGAAGAATTTGGTTTTTTTTTCTTTTTATAAAGAATTTGTCTCTATAAATGAAATAAGGTATACACATTTCTCTATTCTTCTTTGCCTTGGAGTAAAATAATAAAGTAACAAGCTGGAAGGACGATGTTAAAAATATTTATTAGACATTATTTTATATTGCAAAGTATTTAACCTGTATCTACAGAATGTAGAATACCTGCATCAGAGCACGCAAGAGATCAAAGTCCAGTAGCCTCCAACTTCTTCCACGTCTCTCCTCCTTTCCTCTTATCCCTATGTATAGCTAGTCTCTAACTTGAACTGAATGGTCTGGAATGGCCAATGTGATATATTATACTTTCTCCCGCTGGAAACAGACAACCTATAGTAGCCTTTGAAATCATTCTCTCTATTCTCAAGCATTTTTGACTGCTTTCACTTCAATAAAATTGTCTTTATTCCAGATTCTTGGCTCTCATACTTTGAATTCTGAGTTTACATCTGGTCTCCTTGGCTCACCAACTCTTGAACCTCCTTCAGGGAACTGGCTTGGATTTGACACACTAGCCTTCCACTTTGGGTAACCCCCCCAAAATATACCCCATTCTAGTTGACCTCTTAAGTTCAAGGCCCAGCTATGGTCAGCTGGCTCTGTCTTCCTTGAGAAAATTCAAAACAGAGTTTTGATCATTCTATGGAATTCATGAGTGAGATCTTTGCTGTGGCTAATAAAAGGCATGGAAGTTAGTGACAAAGGTTGCACAGTTAAACTCAAACTAGAAATTAATGTGCCCTACCTATGTACTGGCAAGTTCAAAGCCATGACTGAGTCCCCAGAAGGAAGGCTTTAGGGACTAGATTCTCAAGAGAATGCTGGCTCTGCCATTCCTATTGGTTACGGCAATTCTCAAACCACAAAAGTGAGCCTTTTAGCATTGTTATGATGGGGCTAGTGGGGATACTTTCCATTTCCAGAAAAGAGTAGAAAAGGAACATAATTAAGACCCAGGATCAGGCAAGATCTGAGTGTCAGGAGGAACAGATACTATGGGGAAGAGATTCCTCAGATGTGTATCAACACAACTACCGTTCCAATGAAAAACCCAATTGACTGCCTCTCCCTTGGCCTTACTCCACCCTATTCTAGAAACAGACAATATGACTGGCACCTAATGGTTCCAAAACCAAGCAGTAGGAAGGTTGGCATCACACTTTTTCCACCTCAGTATCCTGGCTTCTGATTCAGAACATGCTGGGTCACATCAAAACCTTCTTCCCCTCTCACTCTTTCCCTTACGTTGTTTATCTCCCTTTCTATTAATTTAATTACACCAAATCTCTACCATCTAATCAGCACAAAGTTTCCTACTTCTGCACCACACATCCAAGATTACTCACAGAAAACCTAAAGACGGAAGAAATGAAAAAAGTGGGGAAAAAAATGTTCTATACACTGAAAACAGATGAGTATATATTCCCTCTAAGCCTATTCCTGGTTTAGTTCAATGACACTTATTTTTAATGGAAAATAAGCGAGAATCTGACAACTCTTTTTTTCTTTTTTAAATTTATTTTTATTTGAGAGAGAGAGAATGCATGTGCTCATGCAGGGTAAGGGACAGAGGGACAGGGAAAGAATCCCAAGCAGTCTCGCTGCTGGGAGCAGAGCCCAAGGCGGGGCTTGATCCCACTGACCCTGAGATCATGACCCAAGCCAAAATCAAAAGTCAGATGCCCACCTGACTGAGCCACACAGGTACCCTGACAATCTGACAATGCTTAAGATACTTTTGCTCTCTTCCCACTGTAATGGCACACTTGAGAATTTATGCTCTATTTACAATGTGAGAGAATCAGGATCTCTAAGCCCAATTCCCTCACCTGAGAGCTATTTCTCTGGGAATGTTGGGAGCTTCCAGAAGCTGAAGTTAAATTTAAGATCAGGATGGGCTCATTTAGAACTCTTGCTTTAATCCATTTAGTGAAGTCCACAGGTCTGAAGAGATTAATGCCTCCAAGAACACATAATTTACTTTCTGGGGGACAAAGAGATTAAATATTTGCATATTCTTGGCATCACATTGGGTGTTACTATACAGATTTTGTCCTGGCTCTTCATTGCAGACATTGCCTCAGGCTTTCAGAAATTATTCTGTAATGGATGGTGGCTAATAACTATACCACACATTATTAGCAAGATGCATCTTGTAAATGATCAACACACTTATACCAATATTTTTAAGCATTCATTAATAATTGCTAATAGATAATACTGCAGCTAGCATTTAAAAAGAAAATCCTCAAAACTTAATGAGTGAATAAGAGTATCTTTAAGAGTTCTGAATGACATAACCCTTTGAGTGATAGAATTAGGGAAACTGGAATACACTTTGGAGAGGTTATCTAGCCCATATTCCATTTAAACAATACCATTAATTGTACTCTAATATATTATGACTCAAATATAAAATATAACATCTTAGGCTTGCCATTTAATTTTACAGTTAATTAACGCCCCACTCAAGGTCTTAAGAACTGGGTAATTACTTTTTGGAGGAATGTAAAGAAGAAGTGCTTTTTTTCCCCCCTCTCCTATTCCTTTTTGTAATAGTCTGTACTCTTAGAATCAAGAACATACCACACAGGAAATAACTAAAGCTTGTCTTAGAAAGAACATTGAATTTTCACTTCATTGCCCATGGGTGAAGGAAGTAGGGAAAGAAAAAAAAGCTCTATCTACTTTAAATTTCTAGGTAGTAAAACTAGGGTGTGAGTTAAGAGTATAGGTTCTGGAGTTATAATATCTGTGTTATCTTTGGAAAAATGCTTAACCTCTCCATGCTTCACTCTCCTTACCTGTAAAATGAGGGCAAATATAATGCTTATTATATAGAGAGCTGTGAAGAAAAAATGAGAATTCACTTGGCACAGTGCCTGGCACATGGCAACAATGCAATAACGAGTCACTATCATTATTTATATCTGAGTTTTACTTGATCATTATCTAATCTTTAGAAAATCATAAGAAATGACATCAAATATGGAGAATATGAATGAAAGGAAATGAAAATCCTATAATTGCCACTGAAGTATGATAGGTCTCCATCCTAAAAAAAATATGATTTTTTGGTGGAATATATCTAAATGGCAGAGAGGCCCCAAAATGTTCAAAATTCAAGGATAACATAGAGAAAGGAAGGAAACTGAAGAGTTAAATGATCATAAGATACCACTTGGCTAGGTATAATATGATGTTTAAAGGTCTTCTATTTTAATAACTAGAACGATTGTGTACCTGGCTCTAGGATAGGAGGTGTAGGTAATATATTAGTTGTTCATCTTCTTTGAATATATTCCAAGACTGAACACAAAAATATTATTCAAAGATACTTATTTCAATAAAACAGAAGGATTAGATGAAATATCTTAGAAATCTGGGGAGCGCCTGGGTGGCTTCGTCATTAACCATCTACCTTTTGGCTCAGTTCATGATCCCAGGGTCCCGGAATCAAGCCCTGCACTGGGCTGCTTGCTCAACCGGGGTCTGCTTCTCTCTCTCAAACTCTCCCTGCTTGTGTTCCCTCTATCACCGTCTTTCTCTCTCACTCTCTGTCAAATAAGTAAATAAATTCTTAAAGAAAAGAAATATCTCAGAAATCTGAGAACATACATATAATTTACTCGGAAAACCATACTACAGGTAGCCCTAGTATACCGGTGGAAGTGATGCTACTGCCATCTAGTGACATTTTGGTAAACTACCTTTGAAAGGAGGCAGTAACAAAATCCTTTTCAAATTCTTTAAAAAGGATTGAAACGATCTCTATTGTTCCTATCAAAATATATGTATTTGTTTAGTATATATATTAATAAAATACATATATTACAAAATTTGTTTTTTTCTATGGGAAAACATACCAATTTCCTATTCCTTCAAGGTCCAATGTCAAATCAGACTTAACATTCTTAATTATAGACAATCTGGGTAATATCATAGTCATCTTTGTTGTAATTTAATGTGAGTTCCATAAAAAGGAGATGCAGATTTCCAAGGAGATGGAAAAAAACACTTGTTTCACTTTTTATTTTTAAATTTTTAAAAATATTTTACTTATATATTATGCCAGAGAGAGAGAGGGAGAGCACAAACAAGCAGAGCAGCAGGCAGAGAGAGAAGCAGGTTCCCCACTGAGCAAGGAGTCTGATGTGGGGTTCCATCCCAGGACCCCAGGACCATGATCTGAGCTGAAGGCAGATGCTTAACTGACTGTGCCACCCAGACATTCCCATTTTTTTGAATTTTTAAAAAAGATCCATTTATTTATTTCAGAGAGAGAGAGAGCATGTGTGCAGGGTGGGGAGGGCCAGAGAAAGAGGGAGAGTCTTAAGCACACTCTGTGCTCAGCACAGAGCCTGACCCAGGGATTGAGCTCAAGATCCTGAGTTGAAACCCAGAATCGGAACCTTAACCAACTGTGCCATCCCAGGCTCCACAAGGTTCACTTTTTATAGTATCCATAATAGGGCTAAAGGCATGAAATTGGTGGTGGCTGGATTTCAGAAGCAAAAGTTATTACAGACATACTTTGCTTTCTTGCTCCTTGCTTTACTGCCCTTTGTAGAAGTTGCATTTTTTACAAATTGAAGGTCTGTGGTGACCCTGTGTTAAGCAAGTCTATCTGTGCCATTTTTCCAACAGCATTTGCTCATTTGGTGTCTCTGTGCCATATTTTGGTAATTTTCACAATATTTCCAACTTTTTTATTATCATTATATTTGTTATGGTGATCAGTGATCTTTGATATTACTATTCTTCTTGTTTTGAGGCACCACGAACCACGCCCATATAAGATGGTAAGTTTAATCGATAAATGTGTGTTCTGATTGCTCCACTGACCAGCCCTTCCCCTATCTCTGTCCCTCTCCTTGAGCCTCCCTATTCCCAGAGACACAAAAGTACTGAAATGAGACCCACTAATAACCCTACAATGGCCTCTAAAATCCAAGTGAAAGGAGGAGTCACACACCTCTCATTTTAAATCAAAAGCTAGAAATAATTAAACTTTCTGAGGAAGGTATGAAAAAAGCCAGGCTGAAAGCTATGTTTCTTGTGCCAGTTAGCCAAGCTGTGAATGCAAAGGAGAAGTTCTTGAAGGAAATTAAAAGTGCCCCTCCAGTGAACATGTGAGTGATTTAAAAAAAAAAAAAAAAAAAGTGAAACAGCCTTATTGTTGATATAGAGAAAGTTTTAGTGGTCTGGATAGAATATCAAACCAGCCACAACATTTCCTTATGCCAAAACCTAATCCAGAGCAAGGCCCTAACTCTCCTTAATTCTATGAAAACTGAGAGAGGTGAGGCATCTGAAGAAGTTTGTGTAAGGGCCTATTTAGACAGAGTGACTCCATTTCGGTTAAAAGCCATTTTGTTGTTTGTGCAGTAAAACTTAAACTGACCCTGCCCTCCTCCCCCCCCCCCCCCCTGCACAAAGAAACTTACTTAGAAGCAAGTCTGGGAAGCCAGTAAAATATGGTCGGCCAGTTCCTGATAACAGAGCCCAGAATACAAGAACAGGTGGAGACATCCAATCAGTAAAAAGCACAGATACTATCTCCCTAGCCATCAAAGAATGTAAACCTCACCATTTGGGTGCCAAATTTGGGTGCCAGTTCTGCCCGGAGTGATAAGCTGGTTCAAACAGCTACTATAGGGTAAACTGTAATTCAATTGGCCACCCGTGTGTGACCTAACATGACTATGCAATGTTGCAATCTCATTGGCCACCTATGTGTGGCCAGGCTTTTGCTCTATAAAAGTTAGTCTGTGAGACTGGGAGGGGCCCTGACGGATCAGTCAGTCAGTTTTTGAGCCTGTAAGATGGGGAGGGGTCGCTCTCTTTAGAGGTGGCCCTGACCAGTCAGTCGATTCTTGAGCCTGTAAGCTGGGGGTGGTTGCTCTCTTCGGAAGCGGCCCTGGCTGATCAGTCTGACTTCTAATACTTGGCATAAAATAAAGCTTTAAATAACCTTCACCCTGTCTCAGTCTCATTCCTTTGATAACGGACCTAACAGTTTGAAGTTGGCAGAGGTTGGTTCATGAGGTTTAAGGAAAGAAGCCGTCTCCCTAACATAGACTGGAAAGTGGAATCGGCTAGTGCTAATGGAGAAGCTATAGCAGGTTAACTGGAATTTCCAGCTAAGGTCATTAACAAAGGTGGCCACACAACACAAGAGATCACAAGATATTTTCAAAGCAGATGAACCAGCCTTATATTGCAAGAAAATGTCATCTACAACCTTCATGGCTAGAAAGGAGAAGTCAACGCCTAGTTTCAAAGCTTCAAAGGATAGGCTGACTTTCCTGCTAGGGGCTAATGTAGCTGGCGACTCTAAGATGAAGCCAGTGTTCGTTGGCCATTCTGAAAATCCTAGGGACCTTAAGAATTATGCTAGATCTACTCTACCTGAATTCTAGAACTGGAACAACAAGGCCTGGATAACAGCTCTTCTTTGTACAACATGGTTGATTTTATTGAATATGTTAAGCCCACTGTTGAGCTCAGAAGAAAAAAATTCCTTTCAAATATTACTGCTTATTGACAATGCACCTGATCACCCAAATTCTGACTGAGATGCACAATGAGATTCATGGCAGTTTTCATGCTTACTAATACAACATCTGTTCTGCAGCCCATGGATTAAGGAGAAATTCTGACTTTCAAGTTGTGTTGTTTAAGGAATACATTTCATAAGGCTGTAGCTGCCATAGACAGTGATTCCTCTGCTGGATCTGGGCAAAGTAAACTGAAAACCCTCACCAAAGAATCCACCATTCCAAAGGCCATTAGAACATTCATGAATCATAGAAAGAGGTCGAAATATCAAGATTAATGGGAGTTTTAGAAGAAGTTGATTCCAACTTTCCTGGATGACTTTGAGGGATTCAAGATTTCAGTGGACAAAGTGACTGTGGATGTAGTGGGAATAGCAAGAGAACTAGAATCAGAAATGGAGCCTGAAGATGGGACTAAACAGTTGCCATCTTACAATAAACTTTAACAGATGAGGAGTTGCTTCTTACGGATGAACAAAAAAAGTGGTTGTTCTGGAGATGGAATCTACTGGTAAAGATGCTGAGAAGACTGTGGAAATGACAGAAGATTCATATTATTATATAAACTTAGTTGATAAAACAGCAGCAGGGTTTGAGAGGACTGATTACAATTTTGTTTTTTAATTTGACAGACAGAGAGCATTAGTAGGCAGAGAGGTAGGCAGAGAGAGAGAGTGGGAAGCAGGCTCCCTGCCGAAGCAGAGAGCCCGATGTGGGACTCAATCCCAGGACCCCGAGATCACGACCTGAGCCAAAGGCAGCGGCTTAACCCACTGAGCCACCCAGGCACCCCTGATTACAGTTTTGAAAGAAGTTCTGCTGTGGATAAAATGTAGGCAAAAAGCATTGTATGCTACAGAGAAATCATTTGTTCAAGGAAGAGTCCATTGATGTGGCATTGTCTTTTTAAAAAATTATTATTATTAACATATAATGTATTATTTGTTTCAGGGGTACCGGTGATTCATCAGTCTTACACAATACACAGTGCTCACAACACATAGAGTTCATTGTTGCCTTTAAAAAAAGGCATAGCCTTCAGCAGCCCACACCCTGATCAGTCAACAGCCATCAACACTGAGGCAAGACCCTCCATCAGCAAAGAGATTATCACTTGCTGAAGGCTAGATGATTGCTAGCATTTTTAGCAATATATTTTTTAAAGATTTATTTATGCATTTGACAGAGAGAGAGCGAGCTGGTGTGAGAGAGCGCAAGCAGGAGGAATGGCAGGCAGAAAAGCAGGCTCCCCCCTGAGCAGGGAGCCTGATGTGGGACTCAGTCTCAGGGCCCTGGGATCATGATCTGAGCCAAAGGCAGATGTTTAACTAACTGAGCCACCCAGGCACCCCAGTGAAGTATTTTTTAATAAAGGTATGCACACCTTTTTTTTTTTTTTTTGAGATTTATTTATTTCTTTGAGAGAGGGAAAGAGCACATATGCAAGGGGAAGGAGCAGAGGGTGAGGGAAAAAGAGTCTTAAGCAGACTACATGCTGAGTATAGAACCTCACACGGGGCTGGATCTCATGACCCTAAGATCAGACCTTAGCCAAAACCAAGAGTCAGATGCTTAATTAACTGACTGTGCCAGCCAGCTGTCCCATATGTAGTACACCTTTTAGACATGATGCTATTGCACACTTAATAGACATAGTATAGTGTAAAGATATGCACTGGGAAACCAAAAAATTCATTAGGCTTGCTTAATTGCAATATCCTGGAACAGAACCGGCAGTATTTTCTAGGTATGCCTATAAAGTACTTTGGGTAAAGTTCAGAAAGTCACAGAGCAATACTTCATGTTTGGAGGAGCCTATAGTGTGTATTTTCAGAATCATCCCTATCAAATTCTATTTCAGCATACAATCTTTAGAAGGCAGTCAGTTCATATTTGTTCAGAGAAATAAAAAGGAATAAATTATGTATATCACTATTTCCCAAAGGGAGATTATTGGCATTTTGAGTGAGACAATTAGTGACTCTACAAATCTATCTCTGAATTACAGGACATTTAACAACATTGGCCTCCAAAATACCGAATACCTGGCACTACCCTCCCCTTTGCTGTGTACTCTACTTCCTGACAGTTCTAAATGCCTGGGGAAGAGGATAAACACTAAGAATCACTGCAATGTGTGAATTAATGATACATAAATGAAAAGGAATATAAAATATAAAATCCTTACTTAAAGGAAATCACAGTTTAGGCAAGCCAAACCACACCATTTTAAAAAGTGTTTTCTAAAGTGCCTCATTTTAGATTCAGATTCAGAACAACTATTCTTAGATCTGTTATGTCAATAAGAAAGGATATAGAGAAGTGTTTTCAGAATGGAAAAAGTTGACTTTTTTTTTCTCAGATCAAGTGAAGATTTTATTTATTTATTTGAGAAAGAGTGAAAGCGATCAGAGGTAGAGAAAGAAGCAGACTCAATGCTGAGTGGAGAGCCCAATGTGGGGCTAGATCCAAGAACCCTGGGATCATGACCTGAGCTGAAGGCAGATGCTTAACCAACTGAGCCACCCAGGTGCCCTGGAAAAAGTTCACACAGGTAGCAAATAATTCTCAAAATGGCCCGGGGTAGGTCCAGACCAGGAGCCAGAAGTTGATGAAAAGGTTCCCTTCATTGGAACAAAATGGAGGAAGACACTCCGTAAGGGAAAAATAATGAACTTTAGGGAGTGGTTACTGTGCCAGGCAATATTCTGAGCACTCTGGGTGTACCATCTAATCCTCACAGCAATTCTGTAAGATAGATACAGGTATTATTCACATCTTGCAAATAAGAAAATGTTTTGGAGAGGGACCATACAACCTGACTAGACCACAGAGATCCAAGTAGTTGAGCCTAGGACTTAATCATGCCTGAAGTTAATTTCTGTAATGCTGGTCCTAAAAGCCTACCAAAGTGTTTCATTTCTGCCTTGCCCTTTACAAAGCCCATCATCTAACAGGTCATTCGACTTCAAACTCTTCAAGTAGATTTCCAATTCCAGATTTTGTGCTGATAAAATGTTTAATCAACTTTAATTTTAAGTTTAAACAACTTCCTTGTTTATAAACTGTTCATTTAAGAAGAAACTAACATCTTCTAACAAGAAGAGTCTAACATTTGATTGGCATGGTTAGTGATTATGGGCACCATATGTTGAGTTCTTTGGCAAATATCTTTAACTTCCTTGCAAAACCCAACCTTAAACAATCATCCACCTACTCTGTGCTTGATCCTGGAGCGCTAAACCCTTCTAGTAAATCTAATACACAAAAACGCAGAAGGTACCACTATAAACCCATGATTGTTAACCTCACCGGAGTCCTCAATACTGCCAGCAGCCTTACTATATTTTTCAAGTTAGTTCAGTCTCTCAGTTTGAAGGGATATTTCAAATCTCCTCTCCTTGGACACTTCCATGCCCCATGTACTCACCTGATCTTCAAGAACTGAATTTCCCTATACTACTTAAGGGAAATGAAAGCCTTCATAAAAGAGGTTTTGAGATTTTCTACCAACAGAGGTAAGTATCTGAATGAACCCCTACCTGTCCTTTCTGTCAATGGAGGAAACATCTCTGCTGTGGGGGTGGGAAGGCCTATCTTTCGATGTGCTTTGGCATCCACATCCTAATACTTTCACAAATATCATACGCAGTTGATTATCCTCTTCATCTCTACAATCTTTCTCTCTTAACTAAATCCTTTATCTAGGTATTAAAATGGGCTTCCAGCATTCTTAACCTAATAATAACAAAAACTTGGTAATCTCCAAATATGTCACTTGATCCCAAAATTCTGCCCCCTCATCCTCTTCTTACTCCCTAGTAACCATCTTTCTTTTAACTACCATTCACAACTCAACTCAGGAAAGAGTTGTTTGCTATGAGTATCTTTACTTCCTCATTTCCATTTATTCTTCTACCCACTCTGGTCTGGCACCATTCCACTCCAGTCCATTATTGGCTCTTAAGAAATAACTTCCCCACCACTATGTCCAGTGGGCATTCTTTTTAAATTAATTATTATTATTATTATTTAGATTTTATTTATTTATTTGTTAGAGAGAGAGAGAGAGAGAGAGAGAGCAAGCACAAGCAGACAGAGTGGCAGGCAGAGGCAGAGGGAGAAGCAGGCTCCCCACCGAGCAAAGGAGCCCGATGTGGGACTCGATCCCAGGACGCTGGGATCATGACCTGAGCCGAAGGCAGCCTCCCAACCAACTGAGCCACCCAGGCATCCCAAAATTAATTATTATTTTTAATTTAAATTCAATTAATTAACATAGAATATATTATTTGTTTCACGGGTATAGGTCTGTGATTCATCAGTCTTATATAATACCCAGGGCTCATTACAACACATACCCTCCCCAACGTCCATCACCCAGTAACCCATCCTTCCATCCCCCTCCCCTCCAGCAGCCCTCCCTTTGTTTCCATGATTAAGCATCTCTTAGGGTTTGTCTCCCTCTCTACTTTCATCTTCTTCCATTTTTTCCTCTCTTCCCCTATGATCCTCTGCCTTGTTTCTTAAATTCCATGTATCAGTGAGATCATGATAATTATTTCTCTGATTGACTTATTTCACTTAGCATGGTACCCTTTAGTTCCACCCATGTCATTGCAAATGGCAAGATCTCATCTTTTTATGGCTGCACAATATTCGTGTGTGTGTTGTGTGTGTGTATCACATTCATTCCATTATCTATCTATCACATCTTTATCCATTCATCTTCCAATGGGTACTCTTGACCTCTAAGTGTCACTGGCCCCATTCCTGCTTACTTGAAATCTTTCCTCTTAGCTTCTGGAACACTACTTGCTTGATTTGCTTTTTTCTTTCTACCATTCATTCTCTGTTGTCTTTGCAGGTTCATCTCCTCCTGCTCCACCTGTAAATCCTACATTTTTCACAGGACTCTGTCCTACAACCTCTTCTTGTCTATTCTCTACTTTTTCCCTCAATGGTCTCATCCACCTCCATGGCTTCTAATACTACCTCTATGAGAATCGCTCCATATTCATATTTAGATTGATGCCACTTAATACTAAACTATGATGACAAGCTTACCTGCATATGTGCAACTGTTTTCCCAAAAATTTTTCTTTCTTTAACGTAAGTCCTGGTTTCTTCAAACATGAATTCACTGGCTGAAACTGCGAGGTCAGCAATTATTAGCCTTTCCTAGAACCCAAAATTAGGTCTTAAGCATCATTTTAATTCCACAAGTGATTTTCACATGATTTCAATGATAGTAAATCTCATAATCTTTATGAAACTCCTAAAAATTAATGTCTTATTTCTATAAGAAAATGCTCCCACAGAGATTTATAAGAATATTTTGACAAGTCCATAATTCTCTAAAACAAATCCTTTATTTTTATAAATGACTGTCTTTACTACCTATAGATATATGCATAATTTATTTCATTCCTTCTCATCATTCATCAATGAAAAGAGAAATATGAAATTGTTGATTTTCATTTATTGATCTCTATGCATTAATGTCCTAACTGGCCTGTGAAAATCAACATCATAAAGGGTACAGGTTAAATTCTGTCTATTAGTGCAAAAGTATCCACAGCCAGTTTAAATCCATCTTGCTGGTGATTTCTTTATTCTATTTCTATGGCAGTGCTTCTAGCCTTGTCCCCAGTTTCATCTTTAGCCCAAGCTGAGGCAGTTAATAGGCATATGCACCTATGCTCATATGCTAGTATGTGAGATTCAATGATGCTTAGCTAGCACACTCCAAAAACACAGAGGTGAGGGCTGACCTTATGAGGTATGAACTCAACAACTTTCTCCTTTGATTCTCAGGTATTACAAAAAAAATCCTGCCAAATGTTTTGGCTGACCATTCCTTATAAGGAGCTAAGAATTCTTGACTTGTAGTTAAGAAGCTAAAATCATTCTAAGAGGGTATCATAGTCATGAAATACATAATTTCTCTACTCACCTATAAGCTTTGATCAGATATCCCTGAGTTTAGTTACTTACTTATCTAGCCTACAAAACCCAGGTGTTTGTTGTTGTTGTTGTTTTTTACAACTTTAAGTTATACTCAAATGACTGACTATATCACAAGTTTTATATACATGAATTTCCATAGTTCTATGTTATTTCATTCGACTTCATTAGCTAATCAAAAGATGGACTCTTTAATAATTCTGACCTGTGGAAGCTCTTTCATGAGGTAATAGAAGCCTTTATTCTCTTCTCCAATTAGGGCACTAGCTGGCAACCGGACATCTTCGAAGAACAATTCTGCAGTATCCTAATGGATCACACAATTAAGTACAGAATTATTTCATTCAAGTCTCCCAACAAACCAATGAGGTAATGATTATTTCCATTTAAGAAAACAAAAAGAAGAACAAAAACTAGAAGCCAAGTTGGAGTGGTTAATGATTACAATGTGGAAGTGGTAAACCAGGTATGCAAACTCAGATTCACCTGATTCCAAAAACCGGTGGCTTTCTCACAACACACTAGCTCCAATTCTAGCTCCAATCTTGTCCAGTTCTATATGTACCAAGAACTAAGGGTTTCTAATGCAAAGTAAAACGTGTTTTTCTTTTTTGGTGATGAAAAAAACTACCAGATAATTACCAAATAATAAAAAAAATTTTCTCCTCTTATTTCATAATTTTCTTCAATCAGTTTTATAGGTCTATCAACATACAATTAATTTTGCCATTAATGAAGCAGATATTCAAAATACCTTGATTCACTTCTGCTGCTGAATAACAGAAAGAGATACAGTTAGAAAAATGAAATAAATCTCTCTTAACATTTCTGAAAAGTGTATTTTAGGAATTTTGCATAAGAAGATATGATTTGATATACATATATCAAAATTATAGAACTACATAGTTCTATTAAGTCATAACTGAGTAAGCTCAATTATTTATAATTAATAATTTATAGTGTGACTTACCTGGGCTTTTAGTCCCATTTTTTGTAGCTTTCTTCCCTTGATAAATCCTTTCATTCCATTTTCCACCAGAAAAAGGCTAATGCCATGGGCAGGAGAGAGAGCTTCACGATTTGTGACTGTCACTACAATCACAATGTCACTCAGCCACCCATTGGAGATGAATACCTGCAAACCCCAAATATATTGTGATGTTCCACAATGAATCAGATCCATGTATTAGTCATGACTGGAAGAAAGTATATTAAAAAAAAAAAAAGTATATTCAAGAAGACTAAATCAGACGACACACTATATGCCTCTCTTTGTACTCTAGCCAAGGATCTGCAGTGTTAATAACCTATAGGAGGTTATTAAAGAGCACAAGAAAAACAGCCCAGTACTTCAAAGAATGAACCCAGTGCATTTTCATTCCACAACTAATACTATAAATAATAATGAACAGAGCTTATTATGTCCTTTCTAAATTAAAACAGAATTATCTATAAAAATGATAAAATGACAAACTTTATTTATTTGAGAGAGAGAGAGAATGAAACAGAAAAAGCACAAGACAGGTGAGGGGCAGAGAGAGAAACAGACTCCCCGCTGAACAGGGACACCCTGGCCCTGCCTCCCCCAATGTGGGACTCAATCCTAGGACTCCAGGATCATGACCTGAACTGAAGGCAGTCGCTTAACCAACTGAGCTACCCTGGTGCCCGATAAACTGTATTTTAGAAAGAAGCTGCAGATGAGAAAAGGGAATCTGTTCTAAATGACACTATACTATAAAGAACAATTATATTCTAAAATCCATAGTGCTATACATACAAATAATGGGAAATAAGCCACTGATATGAGCCTTGTCTACACGATAGCAAGTGAAGGGGGACATGGTTATATGCTGACACAATAATCAAAGATCCTTAACATCTCTCTATATAAGGAGATCCTTGAGGGGAGGGACTATTTCCTACTCATATACCTACCATTAGTGCCTAGAATAGCATCGGGCATATAGAAGGCCTTCAAGGATATTTGTTGAATAAATGAGAAAAATGTATTCCTGAAAATAAATTCTATACATCATGGCAAAACTATTTTTTCTACAATGTTGCTCCATTACACCACTTCAAAAATCTTTCAGATCTCCCAGTTTCATACCTTTTTAAGATAATAATGGCCATCTGTGTAGTTGCCACAGCTGACTTGCCCACAGTGCCTTTTTTTGTTTTGATTAGTGCCTGTACGCTCTAAATCCAGGACTCAGACATATACTAACAGACATCACTATAGATAAAGACAAACAATGGAATGAAAAGAAAGAAGTATGTTTACAGGGCAAAAACTGTTCGCTTAATGCTGATTTCAATTTGGTAAAATTGAATGGAGTTCTTCAACAGTTTTTCTTGGCCCTAATTGTGGAAAAGTGTTAATAGATTCTGAATCATTTCTGCAATAGTCCGACAGAATGTAAGTATTTCCAGCATGACTGATCTCCTTTTCTTATAAAATTATAACAGAATTCTCTCTGTAAAAAAGACTTTCTCAATTTCTTTCCTAATCATAACAGTCAAAATTTTTTTTTCACCTTTTTAAGCACAACCATTTATTTACAACTGAAACAGTTTATGTTCCTCTTGTTTTTTTTTAACTTTATTTAAGCTTTATTTAAACATATAATGTAACCCCACCACCCTCTCCCAACCCCTCTTCCCCCCACCCCCCTCAGTTTGTTTTATGACATTAAGAGTCTCTTTTGGTTTTTCTCCCTCCCGATCCCATCTTCTTTCATGGGATAAGATGGGAAAGATCCCATCTTTCTTTCTACTTTTCCTACCACCTTAACTCCCACCCCCGTTGCATCTCCACTTCCTCATATCAGGGAGATCATGTGGTAGTTGTCTTTCTCCAGTTGACTTATTTCGCTAAGCATAATACGCTCTAGTTCCATCCATGTCGTCGCAAATGGTAAGATTTCATTTCTTTTGATGGCTGCATAGTATTCCATCGTATATATATACATCTTCTTTATCCATTCATCTGTTGATGGACATCTAGGTTCTTTCCATAACTTGGCTATTGTGCACATTGCTGCTATAAACATTCGGGTACACGTGCCCCTTTGGATCACTACGTTTGTATCTTTAGGATAAATACCCAGTAGTGCAATTGCTGGGTCATAAGGTAGCTCTATTTTCAATTTTTTGAGGAACCTCCATGCTGTTTTCCAGAGTGGTTGCACCAGCTTGCATTCCCACCAACAGTGTAGGAGGGTTCCCCTTTCTCCACATCCTCACCAGCATCTGTCATTTCCTGACTTGTTCATTTTAGCCATTCTGACTGGTGTGAGGTGGTATCTCATTGTGGTTTTGATTTGTATTTCCCTGATGCCCAGTGATGTGGAGCACTTTTTCATGTGTCTGTTGGCCATCTGGATGTCTTCTTTGCAGAAATGTCTGTTCATGTCCTCTGCCCATTTCTTGATTGGAT
>RCUC01162088.1:0-75898 GCA_003697995.1 Taxidea taxus jeffersonii
GTGCTTCCAATGAATATTAACTTTGTGAAACTTTATTATGGATATTTTCTTTTCTTCTTTTTCTTAAAGATTATTTACTTATGTAGGAGAAGCAGACTTCCCACTGAGCAGCCCGACATGAGGCTTGATCCTAGGACTCTGGGATCACGACCTGAGCTGAAGGCAGATGTCCAACCGACCGAGCCACCCAGGCACCCCTATTATGCATGTTTTCAAATCTATATAAAAGCACAGTTTATACTGATAGGACTGCCACAGTTGCCCTCATTCAGCCTCAATATTATTTACATTTGCTAATCTCTTTTTGGGCTGTGTATCCATGAGTTATTTTTTTCTTGGAATATTTTATTTTGTTTATTATTATTATTATTATTTTTTTTAGTAGCCTCCACACCCAGCATGGACCTCGGTGTGAGGCTTGATCTCACGACCCTGAGATCAAGACCTGAACTGAGATCAAGAGTCAGATGCTTAACCGACTGAGCCACCCAGGTGCCCCTTTCTTGGGATATTTTTAAAGAAAATCATAAATATGTATATATAAAATATATATAAAATGTTATCCATAAATATTTTACTATGAACAACAGTAATGTGGATGACGATGTCTTGCTGATCCCTTGTCACAGTTTCAGAGGAGAAGGTGGCAGTAAATGCTCAAGCTCCTTCTGGACTGTGTCCTTGTCCACCATGTGCCTTGGGGTCCCTCACTCTCTGACAGCTGTTCTCCACGAAATGTTCTATTGAAGAGCTCACTGTGACATCCTATGGCCTTCACTTGGCAAGAATGTGTCGTTTATTTAGTTCCTCTCTGCTCTTCCCTCCTTGACCTCTCATTTCCTTTGATAGAATCTCAAACATAAATGTAAGGGCACTTTCTGAAATTCAGATTATTCAGAAACTTACATCAATTTATTTTTCCTTATTGGAATGAAAGCACCAAATGAAACAAAGATCTTACCCTACATTTTCAGACCCTAGAATCGTGGCATAACCCGAAGCATTGAAATACTTCCTGGATTCTGGCGGAGGTATTTGTGCTGTATTAACTGGGATAGTCTCTCAGGAAGCCTCTTTCTTCTGCCAAAAGTGAAAATGTTGACGTAGAGGTTTTAAGAACAACATCCTACAGACACGCTTGTATAGTTCTGACAAAGGTAATATACCCAGGTATAGTCACTCCAGAGTGCTTCTGGAAATCATGTCAGAGCCCATGAGCTGTTAAATGAGAGATGCCTAAGAGACTCTGATAATGAAGAAGGTTGAATTGCGCAAGAATATTTCTAGCACAATCTGCATCGTGTATGGAAAATAAAATTGCACGTATCAAATTGACATTGTGTTCAATTACCGGTAACAGAGTAGATGTAAAAAGTGGTTTAATGAATACAGATACTTATTTTTCTCTCCTCAGTGCTGCCTGGAGGCAGGCAATGTAGGGCTGGTTTGTTGATACCCTGGTGTCACTGGGGGCCCAGGCCTCTCTCTGTTCCTCCAACCTGACAGTGATTTATATCCTCACCATTCCCTTGTGGTCCAGGACATCTGTACTAGCCTTTGGGTCTTTACAGGAGTCAGAAAGAGTAAGGACAGATAGGCCACAGTAGGACCCCTTCCTTCTGATTAAGTCCCTTTAAGCAGCCTTCCTAGAAACCCAACACACCACTTAGGCTTACAGATCTGGATTATTTCTCAGTCACATGGCCACATGTAATTATGCAAAAGGTGGAGGACCCCAGTGCTTTATTTGGGGTGGTAGTCAATATCCTGTTGCTAAGGAGGAAAGAATAATGGATGTTGGGTAAGTGTAGCATTGTCTGTCACTATATAAATGTGCTTGGGGTGATGGTACAGAATACTTCTCAAAGACCCCAGGAGAGCCTGTTCCCTGTTACTCCCTGGGGAGGAGGGCAGGAGGATCGAGTGGATGGTAGGGAGCCCAGTACCTGCATTTTACCTTACAGCAGTCTGTATGGTTGGGTATTTCTTTCTCATGAGCATGTTTTACTTTTTTTTTTTTTTAAGATTTTTATTTATTTAATTGACAGAGACACAGTGAGAGAGGAAACACAAGCAGGGGGAGTGGGAGAGGGAGAAGCAGGCCTCCTGTTGAGCCGGGAGCCCGATGCGGGGTTTGATCCCAGGGTCCTGGGATCGTGACCTGAGCCAAAGGCAGACACTTAATGACTGATCCACCCAGGCGCCCCTTGTTTTACTTTTATGATTGTGGTAAAGAGAAACTCAGCAACCACAAGAATCCATGGTTTATTAAGGAAAGTTAGTAGGAGCTTATGATACATGTATCTGACAATCCACAGTGTCCCACAGTGTAATTGTTAATTTGTTTCTTGGTGGCAAGAAAGTATTACAGTAACTCCTTAGGAGTGACCCTGAATCTTCCAGGCTTTGGAACTATTGTCCCAGAAGGAAGTAGGACACCTGTGTTTTGAGCTTTCTTTTTTTGTTTTTTGGTTTGTTTTGAGGTTTCTTACAACCTTTGTACTCTGACTTTTGCATCTGTGGAGGAAGACAAGCCTTGGTATGAATTCTCAATTCTTGTGCCAACCAACAGCACTCATTAGGAATGCTTAACTAATCGTGGCCCTGGTGTCACTGAGAAAAGTGGCTCCTTTCTAAGGTTTAACCACAGTGAGAAGTAGTGAGCAAATTTAAGGCATCACGGACATCTGTGTGTTCATATATATTTATAGGTATTTATATAGGGTAACTTCCACGGATCCTCTGACCTTTATGAATAGCTTTGAAATTTTATTGACTTAAGGAGGGCTTTTGGGATCTATGCCCGACAGTTTTGCTGGGCACTGTTTTCTCACTCAGGTAATGTGTTTTACATGTTTAATTTAAAATTAAAATTTTAAATAACCTGTAATAGATCCATGTTTCCTCTGGCCCCATATCGAGTATGAGCCATTAACATGGTTTTCCTTGTGACATTTTGGAAAGGCAGTCTTTTGTACTTCCCTACCTGGCTTCTTTCAAATAAGCTACTTTTAAGCATTTGTTTGAATGTGTGTATGCATGTAACTTCACGTTCATTAGCTTGCTCTTTATGTAGTGTCTATTGGACATATATTAGTGCAGGGAATTCAGTCACAGTTAAGAGAAATTGGTATGTTTCTTACTTTATAGGAATTTAAAATCTGTAGTAAACAGTAGCAACATTGTCAAGGATAAATGAAGCCAGATGTGAACCCCTTCGGCTGGTGATCCCAATATTCTGATCAGCTTAGTAGGCCCGTGTGTGATTATGTCCGCATGACGGCCTGCGTCCCTTTCTGTCTGGATAGATGTGCACCATTTGGCTTCCGTTCACAGTCCCATACATTCAGAGGGGGGATAAACCCACATTGAGCCTTTACGGTGGTTCTCACCTTTTTCTGAATCATCGACCCTTTTGAGGATCGGGTAAAGATTGTGTCCTCTCCCCGGCAAGATGAATGGGTGCATCTATCACACTGTTTGCCTGTGTATTTATAGGGTGCCTGGACTCTTGAAATCCATCGACAGAAATCCTGTGCCTAATCAGCTTCTCCGCTTTATAGATGAATGCTTGAGACCTAGAGAGGCTTAGTGACTTCTTGAGGTGGTACAGCCAGCTCTTAATCTAATGCTTTTGTACACATTTTCGAGATTCCAGCTGTGCTCCAGTATGTCTCAAACACAATGTGACGGGGCCGACATCATGGGACATGCCCTGCACCCTACCAAAGAGAACATATTCTAGCAAAAACGTTCATCAGGGAGAAGTTGGTTTCAAAAGAGAATCAGTGAAAATTCCCTCACCTCTTTGTGCAAGTTAAAGCCCTTGAATTCGGGTATGCTTCTAACCTGAAAGTAGGAGGGAAAGAACAAGGGAATAGGTTTTTTGTGCGCCGTGTGTGGCTGACCTCACCCTGGGCGGGCTTGGGGGCTGCCTGGTTAAGCCTCCACCCCCTCCCACACTCAGCTTCAGCCACAGGACTCTTTACTCTTCGTCTTCATCTGGTGTCGGGGGGTATCTAGTGCCTGCTGCAGACCAGCTGTCTGGAACCAAGCAAGTGCAGCCCGAGCTGCAGAGCGAACAGCGATGTTGCAAAAATGTGCATTTGCAGTCACCCTGTGTTCCGCGTTTTTGGTAGACTTGGAGGGGTCTGACCCTTCTCTTTCCTTCTTCACTTGTTTGAGTGGCTGTAATGTGGCACCATTAACTTCTTTTTCCCTCCTCTTCCTTGGCAGCATCTCTGGGGCAGTGTGCAGCCATCTTCGGTCCAGCTCTGGGTCTCTTTTGGCAGGAAGCCCATGCGACCAGCCCAGTTTGTCACAAGGCATCCTATTAATGTGAGTGGGGTCTGCTGGGGGGGTGGAAAGAAGTGTCATTGTCCATATGCAGGCGCCATTGGGAGGGTGTTGCAGGGATGTCCTTCTGAGTGGCTTGATCTCTGATGGAAGCTCCTGAAGTCACTTTGGAGATCAGCCCCTAGAGAGAAGCATTATACTTTGGGCATCTTGGTCTGTTTCTTTCCCTGTTCACTGTCAAAGTGCAGCGGGATGGGAGCTTTAATTTGCTTTATGTGGAGGCGGATGGGCGGAGAGGTTTGGGACCAGAGTCAGTAGGCTCAGGGTGTCAGTCCTGAAGGAATGGGGAGCTGGTGACCGTGAGTGGTTTGTTCGGGACATGCTCTGTCGCTTTACTGTAGGTGGCTAGATTCCAACGGGATACGAGCTGGGTCCCACCCTTTTAGAAACACATAGACTGGAGACACAGAGAGCCGAACAGAGGAGGAAACCACACATGGTCCAAGGCCTGGCTGCAGTATGTGTGTATGGTAACATAGAGATAGATAGGAAGGATCCTGGTGGGCTGGGGTCATCAGAGAAGCGCCCACAGGCAGGAAGTGGCATTTGAAGGCCTTGCCGCTAGCATTCGGTGTGGTGGGAGGTTTGGGAGCTCAGGTGAACATTCTTGTTCATTCTTTGCTTTTTATGTCTTCCACCTTCCTTTAGTACCTTAGAGAGAATGAAAGGAAAGGAAATGCACGTGAACATATACTGTACTTGGTACTAATGATAGACCTCATGGGAAGTAGATGGAGACATTATGAACTAAACTGAAGACTTTAGGTCATTGATGGAGGTCAGTGGTCCCCGCTTTTGGGCCCCATTTGCTAGGAAGCGGCTTGCTCCAGCAACCCGGTGGCCTCAGCGCCTCCAAAAAGAAAGTTGGCCAAGTTTCCGCAGGATTTGGGAAGCTGTCTGTGGGCGCTGGGCCCATACCTGTCACTGGGACATTGGGAAATTGTTACTTCAGTGGGCTTAGGGAAAGCCCACGGCACATGTGTGTTTTTTAACTTTTGTATCTTTTGATTTTTGATTCCAAAGGAGTATTACATCGCAGATGCCTCCGAGGACCAGGTGTTTGTATGCGTCAGTCACAGTAACAACCGCACCAACTTATACATCTCGGAGGCAGAGGGCCTGAAGTTTTCCCTGTCCCTGGAGAACGTGCTCTACTATAGCCCGGGAGGGGCGGGCGGTGACACGCTGGTGAGGTAAGGGCGCCGTGGGTCTCTTGCCCGCTGTCTCACGTCAGCACTACCCACGCCCTCAAGTTGGGTGTTCTTAAGCATTAGCTGCACATTTGGGTTCCGATGGCGAGTTGTCAGAAACCCCGATGCCTGGTTTGGGGTTTGGCCCATTTGGGCTGTGGCCGGGCCCTGAAGGTTTTACAAAGCCCCTCGGGTGATCTGGGGGTGATGCCAAGGCTGAGCATGGCGGTCCTGGTGACCTTTAGGGTCACAGCCCGTGTCAGCCACTCCCTGCGTTTCTCCTCTGCAGTTGTCTGGCTCTGTGGTCTCTGAGCCCGTGGGAATAGGCACTGGGAAAATGTCAGCTCGGGGTGAGCTGGTGTGAGGAGCCCTGAGGGTCTGGCCTCCAAGTGACGGGTTCATTGACACTTTTTTTTCCTTATTGTAATTGCAAGTCCTGCTCTGTGGATGTCTGTGGAAAGACACCAGTGTTATCCATCCTTCATCAGTGCCTCTGGGCTTGGAGCTGTTTTGTAGTAATGGATGTTCCATGGGCTGCGGGGGAGTCCAGGGCTCGGGAGGGATGAACGACCTGTGACCCTTGAGGGACAGGAGTGCGTTTATTCTCACTTGTCTTCTGTGAGGCGTCTGACTGTGGTGAGGCTCACTGTCTGTTCTCGGAAGGAACCCTCTGCTGGAGCTGGCCGCTGGGCAGCGAGGTCCAGCTCCGAGGCCACGACCGCCAGGTCACAGGACGTGGCATTGCCGTCCACGGTCTCTCATCAGGCTGGTGATTTACTCAGTCACCAGCTCTTTCAGCAAGGACGCTGTGCTCGGGGCCCGCCCTTCTTCCAGGCACAGCACTGAGGTAATGTGTCCAGCCGTGAAAAGTCAAAGCAGGGTCCCTGTTCTGTGAATCTTCTGTTCTCGTTGGGGGAAGACAGAACATAAACAGGTGTGTAATTTCCCTGGTGGTGGTAGGTGCTAGGAGGCAAAGTGAACCAAATTAAAGGCACAGGGCCCTGGGAGCGTGTTACTTCCTACCGGCTGGTCATGGAAGGCTGTTCGAGGATGGCGACATGTCAGCAGGTGCCTGAGTCCCGTGAGGGAGGGAGCCGGCAGGTGCCGGAGGCAGGGCACTGCAGGCAGAGGGAACAGCATGCTCAGAGGCTCTGAGGTTGGATTCTGGGGGTTTATTTTAGGAGCAGGGAGGAGAGACCAGGGTGGATCCAATACCTGGAGGGAGGAGGAAGGAGAGAACCCAAGAGACAGGCTCTGAGAAAGCAGAGCTCAGTTTGTAGAAGGCCTTCGAGGGCATGGAAAGAACTTTTTTCCCAAGTGGAATATGGAGGGTTTTGACCAGGAGATGGACATCATCTGACTTAACCTGTTGTATTCTTTTAACCATTAAAAAAATCGTGAACTGCATGATATAAAGGGAAGCGCCTGAAACATAAATGGACATTGTTATCAGTCATTTCAGACGAGCACTCAGGTGATCTGTGTTTTAAAGGAGCCGTCCTCAATGCTGTGTGCAAAGCAGACTCACGGCTGGCCGTGGGGCTGGGATGGCAATCCAGCCGGCAGGGACTGCCATTGGCTGGGTCCAGGGCAGTAGTGGCAGAGATGACAGAATTGAGCAAATTCTGATGGTTTGCTGGTAGATTGGCTACTTGGCTCTGGAGAGTCAAGGGTCCACGGTTGCTTTCCTGAGCCGCTGGCAGAATGATGGCCATGGGCGGACCCAGGGAGGGCTGGGTGCGGAGCCGGTATTGAGGAAAAGAGTAGGACCTCGGGTTTGAACTCACCAGGACCTGAGGGGAGAACTTTCTACCTGGTCTCTGATCATGCTTTTCCACACCCTGTTTTGGCTCTTTCGGAAGTGTGTCCTATTTTATGCCTTAGTTTTTTTGTTCCCCTCCCAGTATAGACTCACGAGTTATTTATTATTTAGTGCATGTTAATGTGTTGTAAACCATCCCTACCATGAGTCAGCCTCAGGTTTTTCTGGTTTGGTCAGTGGCAGCCTGGCCGCTGCCAGTGGGCTGGCACTTGGGCTGGCTCCTGTGTTCTTTTCGTGTTTGTTTGTTTTGTTTTGTTTTAAAGTAATTTATTGAGGTGAAATTCACAGAACATTAGCTTAACCATTTTAAAGTGAACAACTCAATGATATTTAGGGCATTCACAGTGTTGTGCAACCACCAGCTTTAATTCCAAAACATTTTCACTTCCCAGAAAGAAAACCCCTTACCACTAAGCAGTTTCTGGCCCCCATCCCCCTCCCTGCCAACCCAACCCCAGCCCCTGGCAGCCACTAATCTCCTTTCTGTCTCTGTAGATTTATCTTCTCTGGATATTCTATGTAAACAGAATCACAGCATAATATGTGACCTTTGGGTCTGGCCTCTTGCCCCTTGCATGTATTCAGGGTTTGTCCACATGGAGCGTGTTGTCAGTGTTTCATTCTTTTTTTATGGGTGACTACTATTCTCTTTACTTTTTTTTTTTTTTGATTGTTTTTGTTTTTTTGTTAGAGAGAGAGAGAATGAGCACATAGAGACAGAGTGGCAGGCAGAGGCAGAGGGAGAAGCAGGCTCTCTGCTGAGCAAGGAGCCCGATGTGGGACTCGATCCCAGGATGCTGGGATCATGACCTGAGCCGAAGGCAGCCGCTTAACCAACTGAGCCACCCAGGCGTCCCTATTCTCTTAACTTTTTTAATAATTAAAATTATAAGCCCATTATTCCTCAAACCTTTCACAGACTCTGATTTGAGAGCCCCTCGCTACAGAGTGGACAAATCAGAGCTCGCCAAAGGTTTCTGGATCCTCCATGTTTGGGGGGTGTTCGGGATGGGTATCTCGTGACTGGGCAGAGCCAGAGCCAGAAGCTCCCCCAGAAAGTAGTAAGCCCAATTCGGTGACTGTGTGGCCCTCTTGTAGATACACATGGCCCTTTCTGTGGTCACAGAGGTCGCTCCTGCCATGCCAGAGCGTTCAGTCCCGTTAGGAAACTGGAAATAGTTTTATGTCTATGCTCACAGAACCACATAGGCTCAGCCTTCTGGTTGTTTTCTTTAGACTCTATCTCAGGGCCTGGAGATCTTCACAGGGGCTTGTGTGAGTGAACTGGTCACCTGCTTCTGTCTCTCAGCAAGATGAAATGGGATAAGGGTGAATTAGCAGATTATGTGGGCAGGCTGATTTGAAAAAACAAAACAAAACACAGCCTTTCTGTGGTATTTGAAATGAGTTGTTCTTTGAACTCAATAGGCAAGTGCGGTGCCAAGGAACCCGTCCTAATTTGCTTAGAGGACTGGATAAAGAATTCCTAATGGGGTGCTCCTGGCATTAGTGAGATGTGTGGAATAGAAATCTCATGGCAAGTGGTGTCCGTGTGGAGGACCAGGTGTGGAGAGGAGATATCAGGCCTGGTGGGGCATCTGAGGAGGACCTGGGTTGTGCGTGGCGAGGCAGACTTGGGTTCTGCAGGAGGGTGGCCTAGGGGCCCTGGGGCGCTGGCCAGGGAGCAGGGACAGGTGCTGTCGTAAGGGTGGGCGGGAGGAAATGAGAAAAATGGACGGAGAGAGGGCAGTGAGGGTGAGGTGAATTGTCACAGGACCACAGAGAAGCTGACAGGACAGTCTGGGGGAGCGTGTGAGGCACAGAGAACAAGTTTCTAGAATGTTGGAACCGAAAGGCAAAAATCCAGGAAAGTGACCAGAGGCAAGAAGCAGAGCTCCTCTAGGTCAGAGAAAGCCAGACCCTCCCTCATGTTTGAAGGAAGCCTTTGAACCTGACGGTGGTGGCCTCGTGATGATGGGATCCAACGCTGAGGTGAACAGATGAACAGAGAGCCGGTGGGTGATAGACCTTCAACTGATTTCTAAGGAAGCAACCGAAAACAACTCCAGTAGACCTAAGGAAACCATGTGTCAGAATATTTGGTCTCAACACCAGTATCTTATTTAGGATTTTGCTTGGTCTCTTAGTCTGAAGTAGCTCTGTCAGTGCTTTCTAAAAATTTTCCTTTTCTGCCTCAGAGCTTGTAGTGTGCTTCTTTCTGTCTGAGGAGGCAGAGCACTCCTCCAGCTCAAGATCTGTACAGTGGATAATGGAAAAAAGCAGTTCTGTGATTTTTTTAATTAAAATTTTCTTTCTTCTTTTTTTTTCTTATACAGCCCAGTGGCTCAGAACCCTTCTAAACAAAGGACACACATCCAGTCAAAAGCCGTATATGAACTCTGGTTAGCGCTTCTCAGAAATGCATTCTGTTTGGGATAGGTGGACCATTTCAGGGCAAAACGGCTTCCCAGTGAAATCAGTATCCCAGCATAGTAGTTTAGCCCCTGGGAGGGCCTTATTCTCTGTTTCACTGTTAACAAGTATAACTTCAAGCTTCTAGAACCACCCTTGCTCTCTATCCCGCTTCCTTGGGTAGGGGTTCTTTTCTGCTTTCCGAGAGGAACCCCGTGGGCTTGGGTCTGATCAGGCTGTTGGAGAATGAGTCGTCAGCGGGTGGACAGTGGCTGGGGGAACGCTTTGCGCTGGATTCCTGCCACTTGTAAGCCCACCGCTTTGAGTAGTGTCTGGCAAGTCTTGGCTTCCTGTTCCTGTTCGTCAAGGCTCACTGGAGGATTTGGGTTGAATTCATCAGTGAAGAGATAGATGTGACCCTGTCATCAGCTCTGTGTGTTGTAGTCAGCATTCTGAACTCCCTGTGAGGAGTTATTGATCCAATAAGGGTCTTGGCCTTCAAAGTTAAAACACAAGCACGTTTAAAAAAAAAAGAGCGAGAGGGGCGCCTGGGTGGCTCAGTGGGTTAATCCTCTGCCTTTGGCTCAGGTCATGATCTCAGGGTCCTGGGATCGAGCCCCACATCAGGCTCTCTGCTCGGCGGGGAGCCTGCTTCCCCTTCTCTCTCTGCCTGCCTCTCTGTCTACTTGTGATCTCTCTCTCTCTGTCAAATAAATAAATAAATAAAATATTAAAAAAAAAAAGCGAAAGAAGGCTATTCATCTATAAAAAGGAATGGAGTACTGATTTGTATTACAGAATGGGTGAACCTTGAAAATATTACGCTGTGGGAAAAGAACCATAAAAAAAGCGTGTTTCTGTGTATATGAAATGTCCAGAATAGGCAAATCTGTAGTGACAGAAAACTCCATGGTGGTTGCCGGGGCCTGGGGCAGGGGAAAGGGGCGATGACTGCCGGTGGGTACAGGGTTTCTTTCTGAGATGTGGAGAATTCTGGAACGAGATAGTGATGCTGGTGTACAACACAACATTGGGAATGTGCTTAATGCCACTGAATTTTGTACTTCTCAACAGTTAAATTTTATGTCATTTACAATAAAAACATACCAAGGAAATACCAGTTCAGGTTCACAGCTGTTTATTTTCTCTTACTGTAGGTATTTTGCAAATGAGCCGTTTGCGGACTTCCACCGTGTGGAAGGGTTGCAAGGAGTCTACATTGCTACTCTGATTAACGGTTCCATGAATGAGGAGAACATGAGATCAGTCATCACCTTTGACAAAGGGGGTACCTGGGAGTTCCTCCAGGCTCCAGCCTTCACAGAATATGGAGAAAAAATCAACTGTGAGGTAGAGATGCTTTCGTCTTGTTCGAGCTTTTACTACAAATTTTTTTGTTAGTTATGTTGCCCTTACAGTTCTCAAACTCAGCAGTAGGGCACCTAGGGGGTGCCATAGTGAACTCCCAGGAGGCACTCTGGGATGTTTTAAATTTTTTGAGGGAAACACAATGTACTTGGTATTTGTTGGTTATCGTGGGAAGTACCATCTTGAGTTTAGTTCCGCGTTTCAAAATGAGTTCATGCTGAATTTCTTTGGAAGGCATCCCTTTTGTGTGAAGCTGGATTTCCTAGCAGTTGATGTGATAAAAAGCAAGGGAGAAAATCAGGGTGGAACGGGTAATGACAGTGGTGGGATCTAATATGACTCTAAACTTCGAGAAGGGGCGTGGTACCCGGCAGGTACATACATCCCATGTTAAATAATTGTGGTTATCTAAGAGTGAAATAGAAATTTTGTTTTCTCTCTTTCTCTATGTGTGTGTGTGTATGTATTTACACGCACTATTATTTTGAACTGCTGCTAAGTTATTAGAACTACTTATTAAGTTGTTTGATCTTAACTATGTAAAACAATAAATGTTGGTATTTCTTCTGGCTTGAAGCTGCTATAAAAAATTTATGAGAACACTAATTGTGCTGCAAAGCAAGAAAGTTTGGGAAATTCTTTCTTTTTTTTTAAGGTTTTATTTATTTATTTGACAGAGAAAGATCACAAGTAGGCAGAGAGGCAGGCAGAGTGGGGGGGAAGCAGGCTCCCTGCTGAGCAGAGAGCCTGATGTGGGGCTCGATCCCAGGACCCTGAGATCATGACCTGAGCCAAAGGCAGAGGCTTAACCCACTGAGCCACCCAGGTGCCCCAAGTTTGGGAAATTCTGATGTAAGTTTTTTATTTCTGTGGAACTTTAAAAAAAAAATGCCTTCCTGAATATAATTTAGGGTTCTACAGTTTTCCCAATCTGTGGCTCTATCTGAAAAGCTGGGAATACTAAAATGTATTATTTGGCGTCGGTAAGTGTTCCTACCTGCCTCAGCAGCTCTGTTCTTAGCCCTTGGAAGAACATTCTATGGACTGAGTTCCTTGGCTTTATATGATGCCCCACACTTTCCTTTTTGCCTCACCTAAGGGATCTGGAATATATAATGTATGTAGGCAGAAGGAACTCAGAAAAAAATCAATGTAGTAGTAATTTTTGGGAAAACTGTAACATTTAGTTAGACGGTTACCTGATCTTTTGGATTTTTGAGTCTTGTTTGCCCATGATAAAGCGTGTTGACTGTACTGTATGCTGCAGCTCTGGCCACTGGGAAAATTTTCTTGGAGACTCTTGCTCTCCTCAGATTTCTTGAATATTCTTGCTGTTTTGGCAACAGGTGCTGACTATGTACATCAGGTCTAACTTTGGAAAGAGGCAGGGTATAAGTAGAAAGAGACAACTACACAGGTGCTTCTTTATTATTCTGGAGCGGCTTCTAGATTTTGGGAGCTCTGCACAGGCCTGTGTGGATGGGGGTGGCCTGCTTTTGAGCATGCTGTTGGGGTCTGAGCCCTAGTTAAGTAGAATTAATGGCATTATTAAAACCCCACTTATTCCCCGACTGACCTGTTTATGAACTGTATAGCAGTTGGTGAGCTCTTAGCTTCTACCTGTGATTTTAGGTGGTGAAAGAACAGGTTGGTTGACAGATATTTCCTTGAGATCCAACCTTCCTCATTTGATCACATCAAACTGTGATCCTAGCAAGATGAACATGTGTTAGAGAGATCCTTTTGTTATAAAAGAGAGTATATGTGGCAAAACCGTGTCTATTTTTGCCTGCTCACGTAAGCACACCAGACGAGGCTGACTAACACTTGACAACGACTTTCTGGCCAGGACAGTCAGGCGTGACCACACAGCAAACGGCATTGTTTGCAGAACTATTAAAATCCGAACGTAAGTGGCCAGTTCGAATGACTTGTTTCGCAGTGGACACAGCAGAGCTGGTGACCTGTACAAACGCTCACTACTTCAAATCTGTTTTAATGTGGAGCCTTTGGTGTTTGTAGCTCACATGTGGTACATCTGGGAGCTTCTCAGGGAGACTTGATGACTTCTGATTCTTGGTTTTTCCTCCGACGGCATTGCTTACCTCCTATTTGAAATGTATCTCTACGGACTTAGGAAATAAGTCCCACGAAAGCATTTCATTTCTTTTTGATGCTGAGTCACGTGAGAGTATCTCTGAGGTAAAACAAAGGGAGGGATCGCTTTCGATCGACTGGCTTTGGCACTGATTTCTAATTGCTGTTCTCTGAGAGTCTCAGGAGGAATTTTTTTTTTAAGATTTTATTCATTTGACAGACAGAGGTCACAAGTAGGCAGAGAGGCAGGCAGAGAGAGAGGAAGGGAAGCAGGCTCCCTGCCGAGCAGAGAGCCTGATGCGGGGCTCGATCCCAGGACCCTGAGACCATGACCTGAGCCGAAGGCAGAGGCTTAACCCACTGAGCCGCCCAGGTACCCCTCAGGAGGATTTTTTTTTTAATATTTTATTTATTTATTTGACAGAGATCACAAGCAGGTAGAGAAGCAGGCAGAGAGAGAGGAAGAGGATCATGACCTGAGCCGAAGGCAGAAGCTTAACCCACTGAGCCGCCCAGGTGCCCCCAGGAGGATTTTTTTACTCGTATTTTTCTCTTTTCTTCAAGGAGAGGCCTTTTTGTGATTCAGATGATCATATCCACCTGGGGGGCCGCAGGGGGCCAGCTGGGCTGTGCATCTGGGTTCCTCTGAGCCACATTTCCTTTCTGCGTGTGTGGCTGCGTGGTCTGCACCCAGGCCTGTGTTTTGAGGGAGCTGGAGGCCTCCTATCCCGGGCTGACGGTGCCTGGCACTTGTGTCCCGTAGCTTGCCCAGGGCTGTTCCCTGCACCTGGCCCAGAGGCTCAGTCAGCTGCTCAACCTCCAGCTCCGAAGGATGCCCATCCTGTCCAAGGAGTCTGCTCCGGGTCTCATCATCGCCACCGGTAAGTTCGCGATGCTTGTCCCCGCTGCGGTCTTAAGCTCTTGGGGATGCGCGGCTGAAAACATGGGGACCGCTGACCTCTGCCTTGGCCACGGTGTTTGTGGTTCTGAGACATCTGTGGTTGCTAAATTTGACTTGGAAGTTCTGGTCAGGCAGGGTGAGTATCTGACCTCTTCTTGAAGTGGGAAGTCATTACTCCTCTTGCCTTTCAGGTTCGGTGGGGAAGAACTTGGCAAGCAAGACGAACGTGTACGTTTCTAGCAGTGCGGGAGCCCGGTGGCGAGAGGTCAGCTCCCCCCACCCCCGCCCAGCCCCCCACCCCCACCACTCAGCCGCCAGCCCGGGTTCTGGTTTGTCGGAGATCATGGCCATGCCTCCACCTTTCAGGATCACGTGTGGCCCGTGGGGAGGCCAGCGGCGCCTAGTGTGACTGTAAAATTAAAGAAGGGTACCCAGAGCCACACGAGCTCAGCTGCACTGATCTTGTGTTCGCACCTTGTAATGTGGGCTCGTGATGTTGCCAGAAATATTCCTTTGAATCAAAAACAGACCTTCTCTTCCCCTCACGACTGTAAATTTAACTAAATGCCCCGAGGGGACAAAGCAATGTCTCTCTGCTTAGCTTCTTTACCCCTAGAACCGAGCAGTGCCGGGCAGGGAGGGGGCACTGCGTAAATATTTGCAGAATCTATCAGCACATGGCCGTGGGGTTGTCTTGGCATCTGGCCTAAAACTGGCCGTTTGTTGTTGTATCATAAGGAAATTGAAGTCAGGCCTCTCCTCGGCAGGCTGTGCCGGGCAGGCCCTTCCATTTCACTCTGCACTGTGGAAGAAGACTGTTTCTGCCTTAAAAAGTCTGCAGAGCTGCTTCGGGTCCGTAGGCACTGCTGATACCAGTTCTGAGAGTAGAGCTAGTCCTGTGGTTCCCGAATGCTAATTCGGCCTTGGAATTGCCAAACTTGTAAAACAAAACAACACAACTTTCACTGGCCTCCCATGATTTATGAAGTCCAAGGGAAGTACAGCTGGTCTCATTCTTTGGAGGTTGCTTTTAGGGGTGCTCTGCTGCCCGTGAGGGGAGCCAGCAGGAAAACTCAACAGATCATGGGATGAGAATTTAATTGAGCACCTCTCGTAGGCAGAGTGTGATGGCAGGAGGGATGTGGCTTTCAGAAGACCCGCCAGCCTCATGGTGCCCCTCCCTTCCTTCCTTAAGATTTTTAAATTTATTTATTGGTTGAGAGAGTGTGAGAGCACGAGCAGGGGGAGCAGCAGGCAGAGGGAGAAGCAGGCTCCCCTTTGAGCAGGGTGCCTGATGTGGGGCTCGATCCCAGGACTCTGGTATTGTAACCAGAGCCAAAGGCAGCCACTTAACTGACTGAGCCACCCAGGGGTCCCCTCATGGTGCTTCCTTTTGGGAACGCGATATATACACGTTCGTATTTAAATCCGTCCTATGTAAAGCATTCGTGATACCCAACATTCGTTTGGCTCTGTGCAGTTCGCAGGGACACATCACATATCTTATCTCTGTGAGGTAGGTAGGGTCTCCCACCCCTGAGGCTGAGGGATCTGGGACCCAGACCTTGCAGGTGTGCCTACTTTAACCACTGGCCAGTATGGTGGAGACCATAATCACATATTCAGATCTAAGACGACATGAAGGCCCGGTAGTCCAAAAGGGTGAACGGTTTGGAGTTTGGGGAGCACGCTTGCTCTGCCCCCACGGGAAGGTTTAAGCAGCTGCTCTCCTCTTCACTGGAGCCGGACATTCCTTCTGAAATTGGGTGTCCTCTCCTCAGCGAACAGGCTTGTGGTTTTTTGGACCTTCTGGTGATGGTGTAATCTGGGATTTGAACATCTGCCAGTGATTTCCTTCTGGGGAGAAAGCCGGGTCTTGTTCCTCCTCTGGTGAAGTGGTATCGTCTGGTTCACACCGGGGCAGCTGCCCGTGCCTCTTGCCTGGCCTGCTTCACGCCTGCCAGGAAGCAGTGGCCATTGCACAAGGGACCTTAGTTTTGCAAAGACCAGAGAGCTACGTAAGGGAGACGGTTGAGATCATGTCTATGTGAGTGGGCATCTGAGTGCCCTTAGGCAGCAGTGTTCACGTGAGAGGGACAGCCTGGGGCGTGAGGGGCAAAGGCAGGGAAGGGTTAGGTAGGATTCAGTGGACAGAGGCTGTCTAGAAAATCGGTGACTAGAAAACTTGTTCCTCTTCCGCTACTAATGAGTTGTGCAAATTCTCCGGTCTTGAGTTCCTTTTCTACGCTTTTCTTCCTTAACAACTTTACGGAGGCCCCTGCGTATTTCAAGTGTACAGTTTCATCAGAGTTGGTCACCATTGCTACACTGTCACCAGCGCCACAGTGAAGACAACAAGCATTTCCATCACTCCCCAAAGCAGCTTCGTCCCCCCCTGTAATCCATCCTTCTTTTTACCTCATCCCTGCCCAATGTTTAGTTAGCATTTCCTAGAATTTTATATAAATGGACTCATAATATGCTGTTTTTTGCCTGGCTTCTGACACTCATCATAATGATTTTGAGGCCCATTTGTGTGGTTTCATGTATCAGTGGTTCTTTCCTATTTTATTGTAGATTAGTATCCCAGTGTGGGGATATTCCACAATTCACTTATCCGTTCATCTGTTGGTGGACATTACAGTTTTTGCTGATTACAAGTATAGCTATTATAAACACTTAATTACGTGCCTTTTTAATTTTTTAGATGGATACACATTTGTATTCCTTTTGCGTAGCTTCCGCAGAATGGAATGATGGGCAGCTTGATGGGTCTGTGTTTAACTTTTTTTAAGGAATGACCAAATTGCTGTCCAAAGTGGGGGTTGTCTCAGTGTTGTCTGAGACTTCTAATCGCCTTGGGTCCACACTGGCACTTGGTATGGTCAGTCTTTCTTAATTTTAGATGTTTTAATGAGTACACAGTGGTGTTTCATTATGGTTTTAGTGGGCATTTCCTTGGTGACTAATGACTTTGAGCTTCTTCTTAGATGCCCATTGGCCATTTAAAAATCATTTTGTGAAGTATCTTTTCAAATCTTGTACTTATTTTAAAAAATTGAGTTGTTTGCCTTCTTATGGATGTGTAGGATGTTTTTTTAAAAATGTAAAGTTAAGGCTTTCGTTTGATACATGTATCATGAGTATCTTCCCTAGTCTGTGGCTTGCTTTTTTTTTTTTTTTTTTAAAGTTTCTTAATGGTGTTTTTCAAAGAGCAAATGTTTTAAATTTTGCTGAGGTCTGATTCAGCAGGACTTTTCTTCTGGATTTTATGCTCTTTGTTGTTCTGAGAAATGTTTGTCCTTTTGCAAAGATTTACCCCTAAATTTCATAACATAAGGCTATAATTAAGTTTATGATCCATTTGAGTTAATCTTGATATCTGGTGCGATGGGAGGGTTTGACACTCATTTTTGCATGTGGAGATTCAGTGATCCAGCCCCTCTTACTGAGGAAGACTTCTTTCTCCCCTCACATTGACTTCATGTCCATTTGAAAATCAATTGGTCATCTATGCATGGGTCTGTTTCAGAACTTGGTAGACTTTCTAATCTGTTGCATTTATCTATATGTCTGTCTTTTCACCTGTACCAAACTGTCTTGATTATGGGAGACTTAACAGTAAGGGTTGGGATCAAGTGAGTAAGTTTTCCAACTTTGTTGTTGTTGTTGTTTGTTTGTTTGTTTCTTTTTTTTTTTTAAGATTTATTTATTTTAGAAGAAGAGAAAGAGAGCAAGAGAGTAAGCGAGCAGGGGGATGAGGTGTGGGGTGAGCGGGGGTGTGTGTGTGTGTGTGGCAGGGGCAGAGAGAGAGTCCAGGGGTACTCTGACCTAAGCCTGGAGCCTAACCTGGGCTTCAGTCTCATGACCCTGAGATCACTATCTGAGCCGAAACCAAGAGTCGTTCGCTTAACTGACAAGCCACCCAGGCGTCCCTCAACTTTGTTCTTCTTAAAAATGTCTTTGACTATTCTAGATCCTTTGTATTTCCACAACATTTTAGAATCTGCTGGTCAACTTCTGCAAAACCTGCTGTGATTTTGACTGGGATTGCATTGAATTTGTAGATCAATTTGGGGAAAATTGACCTCTTAGCACTACTTAGTCTTCTGATCTGTGAATGTAGTATGTTTCTTCATTTCTTTTTATTTTTTTAAACATTTTATTTATTTATTTGACAGACAGAGATCACAAGTAGGCAGAGAGGCAGGCAGAGAGAGAGGAGGAAGCAGGCTCCCGCTGAGCAGAGAGCCCTGTGTGGGGCTCGATCCCAGGACCCTGAGATCCTGACCTGAGCTGAAGACAAAGGCTTTAGCCCACTGAGCCATCCAGGCACCCCTCTTCATTTCTTTTTAAATCTCACTGAGCAATATTTTTTAGATTTCAGTGTGGAGGCCTTGTATATACCTTATAGGTTAGCTTTATTGCTAGGTATTTTACTAATTTTCAGTATTATTGTAAATGCGGTTTTTTTCAAGTTTGCTTTCCAATTTTTGCTATAAGATATAGGAATACAGCTGATTTTTATTGATTAGCCTTGTATTCCGCAGCCTTGCTGAAATAATTCATTACTTTAGTAGCTGTTTTGTAGATTGTGTTTAAGAGATCATATCATCTGTAAATAGGGACCTGTTTTATTTCTTCCTTTTTGATCTTTATGTCTTTTGTTTTTTTCCCTCTCATCCTTTTCTTCTCTTCCCTGATATGTACTAATATGGCAATATGTAATATGGTGTAAAAATATCCCTCTTTTCCTTTGCTCTTGATACTAAATGCTAGGGGATGTTCCCCTCACAGTGAGCAATTTTCCAGTTGTCTGGACACCAACCGGATGTCCTGTGTTTCAGTCATGACACTAGCTGTCTGGAGTTAGCACAGACCCCACAGGTGAGGGGCTCAGGCTCACAAGACTGCCCCTCCCACTTCACATGCTCAGATCAAGTCCCAAGTTGTCACCCATATTTCTGACTGACCAGCTTATATAGGGTGCTCCCCTGACCCCCCTTCTTGGGCTCAGGAATTTGCTAGAATGGCTGACAGAACTCGGGAAATACTTACATCCACTTGATTATAAGGATATTACAAAGGCTGCACCTGGGTCCACTGGGCAAGGTCTGGAAGGATCCTAAGCACGGGAGCTTCTGTCCCCATGGCGTTGCAATGTGCCAACCTCCCAGCTTGTGGATGTGTTCGCCAACCTGGGAGCTCTCTGAATCCTGCAGTTTAGGGATTTTTTTTTTTTTTTTAATGGAGGCTTCATCACAAAGGCATGATTGATTATTAACTCTGTCTCCAGCCCCTGTCTTTTCCCAGCAGATGAGACAGGGCTGGAAGTTTCAAGCTTCTAATCATGCTTTGTCTTTCTGGTGGCCAGTGCCTGTACTGTCCAGGAGTCCATTAAGAGTTGCTTCCTTACAACCAAAGACTCTGCTATCTTCTCGGAAGTTCTTAATGATATAGGAGCTTCTGTATAAGACCTATATCACCCCCATCAGTCAGGAGACGGTGTGGGGTTTTTTAGGAGCTCTGACTGGGACCTGGGACCCAAGACCAAAATACATATTTCTTTTCCTATCACAGAGGCGATACGGTATGTTACATGTATGTTACAGTATGTTACATTGATTGATTCTTGATGGCTATATGAACATTGAATTACTGGGGCAAACCCTGTTTATTTGTGATACATTATCATTTCTATACAGCGTTAGGTTTGAGTGGCTAATAGTTTAGTAAAGACTTTTACATTATTCATGAGAGAGATTGGTCTGGTTTTTTGTCTGTTTTTTTGGGTGGGGATAATGTCTTTCTCAAGTTTTGCTGTTAGGGTTGGACTGATGTCATTGAACAAGTTGAACAGTGACTCCTCTTTCAACTAAAAATGGGATGATTTTTCTTTCTTGAATAACTCACCAGGGAAACTCTCTGAAACCGGAATCTTCTTTTTGGGAATGTGGTTAGAAATTCAGTTTCTCTGACTACTAGAAAATTGTTTAGATGTTCTAGTACTTGCGTCAGTTTTGGTGAGTTTCATCGGAGTCATTGAATTTGTTGGCTTAATGTCTCCAGGGTCTGTGGTGCTCACCTGTTTTGGTTCCTGATATTGAGGATTTGTGGGGTTTTTCCTATTTTGCTTAATAGTTTAGTTAGTGGCTTGTCAAAATTACTGATCTTTTCAAAGAACGTGCTTTTGGCTTTGTCTATTTGGTTTGTATCCTATTTTGTTGATTTTTTCTTTTTAGTATTATCTTTTCCCTTATTTGGATTGAATTTGCTTTTCTTTTTGTACCTTGTTTTAAGGTATAACTTTAGGTCATTGATTTAGATGTTTTTTTCCCCCCCAATATAAGCATTTAAAGCTGTTAAGTTTTCCTCTAAATCCTGCATTGTCTATTGTCACGAATTTAGAGATGTTGTATTTTTGCTGTCATTCAGTTCAGAATATTTCTTAATGTCCCTCTTTGAAGTTGAGATGTAATTCACATACTGTAAAATTCACCACTTTCAAGAAAGTGTACAGTTTGGTGGGCTTTTGATTCCAGAACGTTTTTATTACTTCAAAATGTCCTTTTTGCTTTTTGTCTTTGATAAGTTATTTAGAAAAGGGTTGTTTAGTTTTCAGATATTTGAGATTTCCTAGATATTGTACATGTTTCTAATTTAATTGCCTTGTAGTCAGACAACACACTTTGTATGATTTTGATCCCTTTAAATTTATTGGGACTTCCTTTGGGATCTAATACATGACCCATCTGGAATCCATCAGATGAAGGGATGTGTATTCTGCTGTTATCAGATGTTAGTTACATGAAGGTGTTATTTATATGATGGTGGTTGATACCCTGCTGTTCAGATCTTTTATGTTCTTTCTTTTTCTTTCTTCTTTCTTCTTTTGGCTAGTTCTGGTAATTGCTAAGAGAACCATGGTAAAATCTCCAACTCTGTGGAATTGCCAAGTTTTTCTTTAACTCCTGTCAATTTTATCTTTTGTATTTTGAGGCTCTGGTTTGGTATATGCACATTTTATAATTATCTTTTCTGTTCATGCCCCATTTCTTGTCATGAAATAGCCCTCTTTATCCATGGTGGTAACCTTTGTCTTGAAGTCTGTCTTATCTAGTATTGAAATAGTCATTCTGACCGTTTTGTGTTTACCGTTTCAATAGTGTATCTTCGACCATCCGTTCACTTTCTGCTCGCTGGTGTCTGTATCTGAAGCCTTTCTTACAGGCAGCATATAGGATGGTCTTGCTTTTTTATTCATTCTGCAAGGCTTTGTTTTTTTTTGTTGTTGTTTTGTTTTGTTTTTTTTTTAATTTGTCAGAGAGAGAGAGAGAGAGAGAGAGAGAGAGCGGGCACAGGCAGACAGAGTGGCAGGCAGAGGCAGAGGGAGAAGCAGGCTCCCTGCCAAGCAAGGAGCCCGATGTGGGACTCGATCCCAGGATGCTGGGATCATGACCTGAGCCGAAGGCAGCCGCTTAACCACCTGAGCCACCCAGGCGTCCCTGCAAGGCTTTGTTTTTTAACTGAAATGCCTGGACCATTAGCATTTAACATAATGATTGGTATGGTTGGATTTAGGGCCGAGGTTTTATGTATATATGATCTTTATTTTTTATCTCTCTGTTCTTCCTTTACTGACTTTTCTATATTATTTAGATGGTTTTGGTATTTTACTTTTATTTACAGACTGTCTTTTTTTAATTATATTTCTTTCAGTGGTTGCTCTAAGGATTGCAACATGCATATTTAATCTTTCATAGTCTTTTTGAAATTAATATTGCTCTTAATGTTACACTTCACATAAAATTTAGAAACCTTGCAAGCATGTACATCCCTTTTCTCTTTCCCTGACATTTCTGTTATTGTTATCCTGTGTATCTCATTGAAGTCCATTAAAAAACCTACAAGACAGTGTTCTTGCTTTCATTTTGCTTTACATTATTATATCAGTTTTAGAGAATTTAAGGGAAAAGAATCAATTTTTTATACTTACCCAGATATTTCTTTTGCTCTTCCTTAATTCCTGAGAATACCTGTATACCCCTGGTAAGTCCCTATGGCCTTAAGAAATTCCTTTACTGTTTCTTCTTGAGCATATCTACTATACACATTTTCTTGGTTTTCCCTCATTTGAGAATCTCTTTATTTCCCCTTCCTTCCCAGAAGATATGTTCATTGGATATAGAATTCTGGTTTGATGGCGATTTTCTCTCAGTGCTTTAAAGATGTGCTACAGCCATCTTGCTTCTCTGGTTTGTGATAAGAAATCTAGAGTCAGTTTAGTCACCACTTGAACGCAATCTGTCTTTCACGCAATCTGTCATTTTGTCTAAAGGCTTCAGGAGCTTTTTCCTTATCTTTGGTGTTCAGCAGTTTTGCTATGATGTATCTAGGTGTGGTTTTCTTTGTGTTTATCCTGTTTGGGTAGGCTGATCTTGAGTCTATAATGTATGTCTTTTTACAAAATTTGGCAAATTTTCAGCTGTTATTTCTTCAACAAATATTTTTTTTTTCTGCTCTGATCCCTTTTTCCTGTTCTTCTTGGACTCCAGTCATACATACTAGACCTTTTACTGTTATCCTCCCAGTCTTTGGGGGCTTTTTTCCTCTTCATTCTTTTCTGTGTGTTCTTTAGAATGGGTAATTTCTCCGTTCTGTATTTCTCACCACGTTCACCAGTTCCTCTGTCATTTCCATTCTGTTCAGTTCATTAATGAATTTCTTAATGTCACATGTTACATTTTTCTGTTCTATAATTCTTTTCTTAAAGAATAGCTTCCACTTCTCTGGGAAGAATTCTTATCTTTTGTTCATTTCAAGTGTGTTTTCCTTTACGCCATGAGACACAGCTATGATCATTATTTTCAAGTCTTTGGTAATTCCAGCATTTGAACCATCTTGGTGGGGTTGACACCTTGATTGCCTTTTCCCTTGAGAACTAGACACGATTCACTGGCAAGTGTCTGTGTTGAGTTATTTTGGGTTGTCTCTGGACATGTGAATGACATGCATGGAATACAGTCTTCTGGAGGTTGTGGATATTTTCGTTTTAGCGTGTAATGAATCTGCTTAGATTCAGACGGTGGGTTCCTTCCTGCATTCTGAGGGTGACAATGCAACTCTCCATTGTGTTCACTAACCCTTTGCTATGTTGGTTTCAGTCTGCTCCATACATGTGTGGTTAGGGATTGGGGTGAGTGTTGTGTGAGTTCACACACAGAGGACTTACTTGTTTGATACTCTCCCTGCTGGCGTTTCAACCACATTCTCCCCGGCCTGCAGAAATGGTTTCTGGTGACACTGAGGCCATCCACCTGGGACTGAGGTGTTCCAGGACTGGGACTTTCCCTTGGGGCAAAGCCACACCAGGAAACCCCAGCCTTGTGGTGACTCCTCAGGTTTGAAGTCCTTGCCACAGGCCGCCTGATTTTGTTTCCTTTTCAGTATCCTTGGGCAGCCCTTTTTTGTATTTGTTCCAAGTTTTTTCTTGTAATCAGCAGGAAGGGTGGGCTGCCGTGGGTTTGTACACTCATGGTAGAAACTCCAGTTGAATTGTAATCTCTCACGGGGGAGGATCGGAGATCAGGGCTTGGCTCCTAGCCCTGCTGTTTACAGTCAGCCGCTTTAATATGAACCCTTGTTTCTTCATTTGGGGGGAGAATTAGGGTTTGTGAGAAGTCACTGTCCCGTCCTCACTGCTGTGTGGAGCAAAGGAGAGAATGGATGTGAATGTGCTCTGAAAACTGAAATGTTGTGTTCAAGTGGTTGGCATCACGGCCATGTGCTTACGTGTGTGTCTCTGCGTGTGTGTGCCCATGTGGTATGCATGGTTTCTGCCCGGTCACTCCAGAGTGGTGGCATCAGCACTGGCTTTTCCTCTTCAGGCACTTCCTGGACCTCACTACTACACTTGGGGAGATCATGGCGGCATCATCATGGCCATCGCCCAGGGCATGGAAACCAATGAGCTGAAGTAAGTGTCTCTGATGAAACTTTTTCTCCTGACATCACACCACCCTCCCAGATGTAAGTCTGTGAGTACAAGTGGATTGTCTCTCTATAGCGCTGGATTGCTGCCAGCAAATTACTGTTGACCTCAGCAAATTATTTCAACTTTCCTTATCTATGGAAGAGAGATAATAATCTCTCCTTCCTATCTCCAAGTGGGGGGTCTCATAAGGATCAAAGGATGCCATTTTATTGATTCTGGCAAATACAGCTTTATAGAAATATAAATTCATGATGACTAAAAAAATTAACTAGAGACATCAACTTGTCTATCTTTGCTTGGTGTGTGATATAGAAGGAGTGATAATAGGAACAGGAAAGAAAAATAAATAATAATAATACCTGAGTAATTATTTAAGAATGTATCCTACTTGGTAACCAGTGACTTTTGCTGTTGACACATTTGCTTTGGGGATTCATACCAACAGACTCGGAAGGGACGTTTGGGGTTAACTGCTTCGTTTTACAAGTGAGAAAACTGAGACTCAGCAAGGTCAAGTCACTGGCCAGGGATGCCCCCATTTGTTAGTGATGTTAAATCACATTCTGTACTCTTTGCCAGTGTATTGCTCTGAAAAGCAAGAATGTTGAGACCTCTGCTTACTTGACCTAATGTTATCAGAACCAGTTCTTTGATTATTTTTGTCCAAATTAGGACCAAAGCTAATTTTGTTAATGGTACGTTGGGGCAGACTGGCCCTCCCTTTTCCCCATATCTGCCCTGAACCCATGAGATGTGTTGCCAAAGGAGGATGGGGAGGCCTCAGCAATGGTCTTGTTTCATGCAAAGAAGAAAACCTTTTCTTCCTTTGCTGCTTTTAGAAACAGGGCCAGCAGCAAGAGAGAGGTGGGCAGTTTGAAAAGAGAGATCTTAGCCTCTGGTTGCATGCTGAATTTGATGTGCTGAGTAGGCCTCAGGCAGACGGAAGCAAAGCATCATGTCTGGCTGATCTCAGCTCTGTGCGGTGCTGGTCAGCAGCTGCTGTTAGGGCCAAGAGCCGGAAAAGCCAGTCCTGTTGTACACAGTGCTGTATCCACATTCCCACTGGTTTGGTTGAAGGAGGATAGTCACAAAGCACCGTGCTTCCCCCGCTCTGCTGCCATTTATCAATTTGCCCATTAATTTATCAATTCCCCTCTCACACGGTTAGCAAGCACGAATTGTGCTGGGGTGTGCATATGTAAAGAAATAAAGACGATCTGTCCCCTCTCTCGTCAGGAACCCATCCTCTAGGGGTCAGATGCACAAGTCAGCCGTGTGATGGTGGGGAATCGGCTGTGTGAGGATGACAGCAGGGGACACAGTTCGGCTTCCTGGGCAGCATACGTGTCACGCTCCGCGTGGCTGCCCAATCGTAGAGTCCGTTTCTGAGGTTCCCTGTTTAACTTCTCTGCAGATGGCATTTGCATTCCAAGCCAGCTCCCCCGAAGTAGTTAGCATGATTCTAGTCCTCTGACACCATCTGTCGGCGCATATGGGCTCAGGGAAACGCAGCGTCATTGCTGCACTAGCTGGAGCAAAACACAACCAGGAAAATAAGTCCGGCTGCCAGAAAATTACCGTGCCTTCCCCGGACCTTAAAAAAAAAAAAAAATGACCGCGGGATTATTGGGCTCGAGGATTATGGGCACTGTAGCCCCCTTCTACTTCTGCAGGCTATTTGGAGGTGTCTGTGCATATGGTTCACATAGAGCATTTGCAAGTAGGAGGATATATTCCAGGCCTCCTGTTGACAGGTGCATGTGTCCCAAATATCAGTCCGAGCTTGGCCTCAATCTGTGTAGCCACCTGGCTCTCACTCAGTAGGTTGCTCTCAGATTTTTTTGCTGCTTCTCCTGCTGCTCTTCTTTTGATCTGTCGCTGTGTGCTATCAGCTTCATCAGAAGATAAACAGGAAATAATACTGTAGCTAATTCCTAGCCTCAGACCACAGTGATGACTTACTGTGACAGCGTAGCATGGGCAGAGGAAGGATTTCTGTTGCCGAGCTAGGGCTTTGGGCCCCTTCGAGTCTGGCCTCCCCGACCGCAGCGATGTCTCTCCTGGAGTCTCATGGCATTTATTGGCAGGCTCGTTAATTGGGCATTGATCACATATGGACTTCTTAACATTAGTTACTGTTTCATTATACGCCTGAATTCTTCAACTCATCAGCAAGGTCTTTTGAATAGTATTTCTATTCTGGACAGGCTTGCAGGCACTTCGTAAATGCTCGATCAGTCAGTAGATAGGTTGTGCACACTCATTCTTCTAAGGTTGCATATTTTTTTTATTAATTTATAAAACCAGAATAGGTGTGGTCGTGTGACAGGTGCATGGCTCTGAGGGGACCCCTCCCACCGTCCTCTGTGTAAATGACAGTTTCTGGAGCTCAGATAGGAAAGGGGACCCCCCTGGATGTGTGCCTTTCCCTGGAGGCACCGGGGCTGGCCCAGTCCACCTTCCTCTGTTTTCACATGAGGAAATAAGGTGACTTGTCAGTCAGTAAGGCCCAAGCTGGAACTTGAGCTTATTTCTGTTAGACGTTATCTCAGGTCAGTGACAACATTGAACACGGACAATAAACCAGGTGTTATTTTAGGTACTGCATGTGCAAAGGTGAGTCAGGTGTCCATGAGGGGCTGCACGTGCCCCCCCACCCCCACCGTGGCTCTGTTATGTTTCTAAGCCAGCTGGAGAGAGAGGCCAGGGGAAGGGCTTTTTCTGAAATTGAGTGTTCTGACCCAGGCCCTTAGGGAGGAAAGCCACATGGGATAACATCAAGAACCCCCCATAAGAGTTTTAGTGGGGATAGAGGTTGGAACATTGCTTAACGCAAGAATGAGGTTTTTGTTTTGTTTCATTTTGGTGGTTGTTACCTTTACATTATTCATGTCTTTCTTTCCCTGATTAGCCCAGATAACGAAGAGCTGACTGTTATTTGTCTTGGCTTCTGCCTTGACTCTCCACTGAGGCTGTTACCTTTGTTACTGCTAATTGAAATCGAGAGCAAGAAGTGGAACGCTTTGTTTTGCTCCTGTGTCTACATGTCTGAAATGAGTAAATAAGAACCCGTTCTGGGGATTCACATATTCATTCGATCAGCATGCTGTCACGGTGAACCTGCTCAGGGGAGGCAGGTTTTTCTTGTGTATAATGCCTGTGTCCTTCAGAGAAGGGGCTGCTGTGTTCTTGAACTTTGGCCAAAAAAAAAAAAAAAAAAAAAGACCCAAGCACAAGTTCATTAACACAAATTCATTGGCTTGATCATGAAATAGATCAATTTCCATTTCTTCTTGCTGGTTTACCTGCCAGCAAAATGCTGTCCTTGGTAGTTACTAATAATATTTCAGACGTGCCCAACAGCCTCTTTCCCCATGGGAGATTTTTGATTTCGTAGGGCTTCCCTCCAGGAGTCCCTAAAAGGTCGTGCAAAGATTACACCCAGCAGCTGTTGGGGACCAGCAGCTGTTTTCAGGACCTGAGTTGTGGAAGCAGCCTTCCACATTCCAGAATGTGGGAGGTGGTGGTTCACCTGCACGCTTGGTGGCAGCTCCTGATGCTACTGGTAACACTCAGTGGGACACTTGCAGAGCCATCCCCACCTGTGACATTTCCACCTTCACTTGGTTTCTCTGGCCTTTGGGTTACAGTGGCGCGGGCGTTACCACCTTTTAAACTGAGACTCAGTGATGGGGTTGAAAAAAACACAGTGCCATTTCATTTCATCTCCTTTAGCAAATGTTAATTAACACTTACCCTTCTGTGTGCCAGGAAAGGTGCCAGGGGCAGAAAAGTGAGTAAGGGGGTTTGTTGCTGGCACATGGCAGTCTAGGAGGATATGCTTGCAAAATCAGGCCATGAAAGCAGAGTAGAATATAAAGTAGAGGGAGCACAGGGGGCTGTGCAAGCACAGAGTGGGGGCCAGGAGGAGGAGGGAGGAGGAAGAGGAAGCTTGAGCAAGGTTGGAGTGCCATTTCTGAGTTAGAAAGACCTTGGGCAAAGAAGGCCCAGCATGAATGAGCATGGAAGGTGTAAGGCTTTAGTAAGATGGAATGCAGATTACAGGGAGGGGGCGGTGAGAGGTGGGGATTGAAGGAGGTGTAGGTAGGGGCCTGGAGCTGTAGGTAAGGGCCAGGAGCTCGAGGACTGTGCGTACTGCACTGGAGAGATCAGACTTGGCTTTTGAAGTGATCGTGTCCCTTTAGCATTTTCAGTAGGGGAATGACGTAGCTAGAGTTGCATCACAGAGCTTGGGCCCTGGCAAGCCGAGGCAAATAAATTTAAAAGAAGCAAGACTGGAGGTGAGAACGGAAGCTGGGAGGTGGAGGACTAAGCATTTTGGGGGCAAAGTCTGCAGGACTGCTCTGCTGTGTGCCGCTCACACCCCTCCTGGAGGAGCGGGGGAAAGGAGCAGGCCCTGAAGGGCCAGCGGGTGCATGTGGATTTGAATGGGTCGGACCAGACTGCCCTGGGCTGTGCACGGGGAGAGTCTAGCAGGAATCCACACACGCCCCATCATCCGCTCTGGCCTCCCAGGCCTTGCATGCGTCTTCCCTTGATGTCTGGGATGGAAGATCCTCCCGTCTTTGCTCAGACGCTTGCAATGGTGGGGAGTGGCCAGACCAGAGGGGGTTTCCTTTCACTTCTGGATGGCTTGTTGGTGGTTTCTTTCTTCTGCCACTTGTTTATCCGTCTAGTCCTTCATAAATAAAAGGAATTCATCCCTCCTCATCCCTCTCGCGTGTCTCCCATTCTGTGGCAGACAGCTCCGCTCCCTTTCCTCCGATGTCATGATTTTCCACCTCCCCATGTTAGCACCTTCACGTGGGGGGCCCGGGTCTGACCCCAGCAGCTGACCCCAGCAGCGTACAGGGATTCACACCGATGGGGCTCGGAATGCTCAGTTCCCGCCTGTGAACCCCCCAGACTGATTTTACTTCTGACAGCCTCCCCAGCATTTTAGCTGCTACTGAGTTACTTTGAAAAAAAAATTGAGGTTTCCATTTACACACCATGAGATGCTTGGATTGTAAAGACACCCATTAATCCGTTCTGGAGGGCGCTTGTCAAGATGCAGAGAATTTCTTTCACCCCAGAAAAGACCTGCGTGCCCCTTCCCAGCCAACACAAACCCCCCTGCCTCACCCCAATTAGAGGCAACTGATGGTGTGATTATATTTTTACCTTGTAGGTTAGTTCTGCCTTTTCCACAATTTCCTGTGTTTGCATTTGGCTTCCTTTGCTCAGCGTGTTTTTGAGATTCTATCTCCGCTGGGACTTGTACCAGTAGCTCAAGTTCAGCTTAACCACGAAACATGGAGATCACTCTTTCCTTACAAATTTTATTAAAGACCAGATGTTCTCCATCCTGTATCTGAGCAGGTCGGGTTTTGAAACATGTGGAACTTCATTCTCATTTTTGCTTCTCCTTACGATGTAATGAAAGCGCTTTGAACCCTCTTTGGGCCTAAATTGCATTATCGGAGCCGTTGGCCTTGTCTGCATTGTGAATCTGGTAGATTGACTGTCCGTGTTGTCATTCATATCCTTGACTAAGGCATCGAGCTATATGGAAAGGAGGTCTCCTTTTGGGTTGAGGTCACACCATATGTCAACAATCAGCACGCTTGGGGTTGTTTCACCAGCAGTGAATTTTATCTGTCTGTGTGGCCCACAGAGATCCTTATGAAAAAAGAACATTTTGTATTATTACTCTCTTCTTGATCACTGTGAAAAGTGAAGAATGGGATTCATTTGTTGTGACTCTTGTGTGAAACCATGGGAATCCCAACCCTGACTGACTGCCTTCTGTTCTAAGATCCATCAGATCAGCCATTCTTTTAAAAAAAAAAAATTTATTTATTTGACAGAGAGATAGCAAGAGCAGAACACAAGCAGGGGGAGTGGGAGATGGAGAAGCAGGCTTCCTGCAGAGCAGAGAGCCCGATGTGGTGCTCGATCACGGGACCCTGGGATCATGACCTCATTCGAAGGCAGATGCTTAATGACTGAGCCATCCCGGCACCCCAGCTGAAACCACTTTTTCTTCTTTAGGGGAGTAAAGCTACTCGTCCTCCTCTGGGCTTCAAGAGATCTCTGTCTGTCCTCTGATTCTGTCAGAGATTCTTAGAAGGAACTCTGCAATCATATTTTTAAGTCTTTCCATTCCCTAAAATGTGCTCTTTTGTGCTTATTTTCTTTTAATGTCCCTAGTTTTTTCTTAATTCTTTTTCCTATCTTGTCCAGTTTGAAGATCATTCTTCTTGATAAAGACACAACCAAAATAGAGATTGAGTGGTTCTGCCTTTTTTTATTATTACTATTTATACCATTGAGCATCAGAAGGACGATCCTTTTTAATTCTTTATAGAATTTTTTGCTAATTCTTTGTAGAATTTGCCAGGCAACCAACCCACCCTGCTGCTGACCCACTAATCTACCACTTATTTTTATAATTTGACTCACTTTGAATTTGGCCACTATTCCCACAGACCACTTGCTATAAGAATTACAGCTGGAATTAACTAGCAGATCGCTATTGCTTTTGACCTTTTTGTCTTTGGTTATAAGACTCTTCTCATCATGAACATGCTGTTCAAAAGTCTGAGTTCATCAAAGACCTTTCTGGACAGTCAGCCACACAGCTACTCCTCAGCTGAGTACCTATCAACACTTCCCTTGCTTAGTGCATGTTGGGTTCTGTTTATGGTATATTACATTTTTCTATTAAATGACCTTCCCATCTTCTTGAGAGTTTTTGACCCTGGGGTTTATGACTGTATTTTTATCTGAATGTTTTGAATCCTCCATTCCTAAAAGTTGGGGCTCTGTATGGTCTTTTCATGATTATAGGAGCACAGACATGATGTGGGTCTGTTTTCTTGCAAAGTTCTTGTCATTTTCGGGTCATCAAAACAAGTCCTTCTCTAGGGGTCAGACTTTGGTGCAGAGTAGATGATCCCCCAAACTGTTGTAGTAGTAATGTGACCTGCCCCTTCCTGAAATTCTGAACAAGCATCGTTTTCTGAGTGCACCGTTCCTTCTCGAATACATGGCTGTGCTTGGCCATGTACCCGCTTCTTCGCCTCATTCAAGCGTCCTCCCACAGCCCTCTGGGAACCTCCCAAGAAATGGGATGCTCAGCTTCCTACGGTTATCTGGGGTTCAAAAAGCTCTTAAAAAGAGCATTAACTAAGCAATGTGTGAATAGATGGCCTTCCAGCATTATCACAGAGCAGATGGACAGCTCCCATCCTGTCTGGATAATGGACTGACCGATGCTGCTGGTCTGTTTTGCTTTAAGAGTAGTTCTTCGCCCTTAGCTCATCACACTGGTACCAGGCAAGTGAACTAGTTCACTTATCCCCGGATAGGTTTCAAAATTAGCTTCAACTAGAAGTGTTTCAAGCAGAGGAGAATTTGTCCTCTCTGGGGGATCTGTAGAGGAGTCACCTAGTCCTCCCTGACGTTCATGATTTATGTGGCCTTGTAGCGCCCCCCCCCCAACCTTTGAACCTGCAGCCTCTTGCCAAAGTATCCATTTTAGTCATCTCAATTGGGGAGGAAGGGTTTGGATCACATGATGTTGTGAAAAGATTTATGTCAAGGATGAGGATGCGGAGGGGGTCAACCTAAAAATCTCAAATATGTGGGAAAGGTGAAATTGGGTGTCATTAGAGCTAGAGCTCTAGGTCCTAAAGGAAGCTCTCCCTGAGTGCTTTCTCAGGCTGAGCATGTCGTCAGGGTACTGGGTGATGAAGCAAGGGTTAGGCAGATTTTCCCCTTCTCCTCCTCCTCCCCTTCAATACAAAAGATAATATAAAATCAGCACAGTTTTTTCAATGCTGGTTTTTTTTCAAGAGCTTGCTTTCTCGTTCTGAGGTAGTCCTCCTTAGAGACTTTTCTCTGCACATACTTTTTTCCTTCAACTTAAAAATCTGCCAGGCCGCAGGGAAAGGTAGAAGGATTGTGTAAGGAACACTCAGCATACGTTCGCTCAGAATCAGCGGTTCACATTCTGCCCGCCTGGTTTACTTCTGTCAGTTATGTGTTTGTCCTGTCTGCCTGTCTTTCCATCTGTCTGCCCTTCTTCGCTGAGTCACGGGAAAGCAAGTTGGAGCCGTCATGACCCTTCACAGCTAAATACTGAAAGCATGTATCTCCAATAAATAAGGGCATTTTCCTCTGCAGTCAGAATGCCATTATCACGGGGCGCCTGGATGGCTCAGTGGGTTAAGCCTCTGCCTTCGGCTCCGGTCATGATCCCAGGGTCTTGGGATCGATCCCCGCGTCGGGCTCTCTGCTCAGCAGGGAGCCTGCTTCCTCCTCTCTCTCTGCCTTGCCTTTCTGCCTACTTGTGATCTCTGTCTGTCAAATGAATAAATAAAATATTTTAAAAAAAAGAATGCCGTTATCACACCTAAGAAAATGAACGGGAGCTCAGTCTCCCTTATCCACTATATTTATGCATATAGACTGACCGCGGCCTCCCTGCACCCAGTCCAGTGTTCAGTCAAGGTTGACACGCTGCCTGTGGCCATTAACACCTCTTCAGTCTCTTTGTAACAAGACTCCTACCTTCTTTTGTTGGTTTAAGTTTTTCATGGCCTCGCTTTGGCTTTGGAAGAATCCAGACCGGTCGCCACGTAGCATGCTGCCCATGCTGGACTTGTCCGGTGGTGCAGACTAGCACGTAGCTGATGTGATATTCGCAGTGTTTTATCCAGGAGGCCTGTAACGTCAGGTTGTCCCATTGTCTGTGGTGCTGCGTCTGGTGAAGGCTGTGACTCTGGTCCGCTGTGGAATTTCCCAATCGGTAGTGAGTGATTCCTCTGGGGGTCGGTAACTTTAGACCATGTGAGCACCCTGGTCCCCAGCACTCTTTCCCCCCAGTGGCCTTAGCATCCAGTGGTCATGTTGCCCGGCTCAGTTGTTAGAATGTGGGTGATGGGATGGTCATTTTTCTCATGCTGTCATTGTTTCCAACGTAGATCGGGTATTGTAATGTATTGTAATGTAACTGTAATGTAAGAAAAACATTTCCCTCCTTCCCTTCTCTGTCCCTTTTAGGATCATTCAGAGACCCGTACCCTATTTTTACTTAGTGCAAAATCTGTTCCCATTATTTTTCTATGTTCAAATTGTCCCAAACTGACCAGCTGGATATCCCATTGAGCTGGCTGCTCTGTCCTTTTGCACAAATCCTATTAGTCCCTGAGCACTTCCTTGCTTTCTGCCACAACCCTGAACCTCCCTGCTTTAGGCCATTTCTCCAGGGAGCCCCACCAATGACCCACCCTGCCCGCCCCAGTGAATCTTATCTGGGATCCAAGCCTTTGCCCTAGAGACTCTAACTGCAAGGATCCTCTCCCTCGTCTGTGGACAGATACAGCACCAACGAAGGGGAGACCTGGAAAACATTCATCTTCTCTGAGAGGCCGGTGTTTGTGTATGGGCTCCTCACGGAACCCGGCGAGAAGAGCACCGTCTTCACCATCTTTGGCTCCAACAAGGAGAACGTCCACAACTGGCTGATCCTTCAGGTCAATGCCACGGATGCCTTGGGTAAGCCACTGCCTCCTTGGCCTTTTCGTGGAAACATTCACTGATCAGAGCATCAGCGTAGGCCCTCTGTACCACGCAGAGTTTATAGCTGTGCAAGGAGGAGCACACGTGTATGCTGAATGACTGAGACTTGTGAAGACAGAGACTTGGGCCATTCTTGGGAGGACCATCTGTTGGCGTGTGTCCTCATTCCCTGTGCAGTCACTGGCACGCAGGGTGTTCAGGTATATGTGTGTTTAGCATGTGAGGACATGGAAACCATTCTTCCCTGTCAGTCAGCAGTTCCGGTTTGACACACTGAGCGAGTGAGTCCCGTGTGAATGGCCATGTACCAGATGATGCAGGGTCCTCCCAGCTGTCTAGGAGCTCCTCTGCGTCCGCTAGGGTAGGCACAGGACGTACAAATAAGGAAGGAGAGGAATGACTCCACATCTTCCTTCCTCCTCCGTCCTCCCCCACGCAGCCCTGCTCTTTCCTCCTCCTCCTGCCTGGGCTCACATCTTTCTAACTGACCGACATGTCCCTTTGCTCCCCTTTCGGTTTCCACTGGTTGAAATCCTTTCCCTGTTTCAGCATCCAGTGCACTTGGCTGCTAATAGCCCCACCAGAGGACCTTTCCCCTCATCTCTGTGTCCAGAGCATAAGCCTACTCCTCACGCCCCGAATTCTGCACTTGTGTCTGTCGCCCTGTTTGCATCATTCCCCATCAGCTAGATGATAAGGTCCTTGGAAATAGGAACCTGTCCCGCGCGTGTGTTTTCCACCCACTAAACAGACAGGGAGACTTACAGTCAGGGTTTAGAAAGTCCTCGCTGATGGGAATGGTGACGAGCTGACAGCTTTGCACTGGTTCCAGGCAGCCTGTCATCCGTGGGAAGACAGGCCTGTAAAGAAGAGAGGGAATACCAGTGTAGACATAGGCATACTTTGGAATTCCTGTGGGAACTACTCTACCTGAATTCCAAGTGAACGTGGGTAGGCAGAGGGATCATCCAGGCCTTTTCACTATTTCTCATCCTCCTTCCATGAAGACTCTGTACCTTCCTAGTAGTGACAGCAAATTGTCTATTGCTCTCTCGGGTCATTGCTTCTGGGTGTGCCCACCCTGCCCCCCGCCCCCGTCACCCCTCCAGAGGCAGTTGGGGAACCATACTCTTAAAGGACACCATCCATCTCTCTAGGATCCAGCCTGGCCGTAACTCCCTGGGAGACGGGTCCCTCGATATGTACTTCTGGAGGCAACTGCAGAATCTGCTAAAATATTTCAGAAGTTTAGATGGTGCCAGACTGGGGCTTGCTTATTCCCATCTTTCTCAGATGAGCATCTATGTTTCAGGAGATACCAGGTCCATTGGCGTGGGTGCCTCCCGGCCTCAGCAAGCCGATTTGAGGCCTGGGATAGTGCCAGAGGCCCATGGGCTTGCAGAGCAGTGGGATGCACCGGATGTGGGGTCTCGGGGCCAGGGGGCTGAGGAGAACGGGAAAGCCTGTGTGCGCGGGTCTCCCTCAAAGGCTTCCTGCTGCATTTCCTTTTCCCCAGGGGTTCCCTGCACAGAGAACGACTACAAGCTCTGGTCGCCATCGGATGAGCGGGGCAACGAGTGTTTGCTAGGACACAAGACCGTTTTCAAGCGGAGGACACCCCACGCCACGTGCTTTAACGGAGAAGACTTCGACCGGCCCGTGGTGGTGTCCAACTGCTCCTGCACGCGAGAGGACTATGAATGGTTGGTTCTTCTTTGGCATCCCGGGCCTGGGTTGTGACTTCCTCAGCCAGCAGTGTGGCCCACCAGGCTAGGGCATGGTCCCTTCCCCTGAGAAGATCGTAGGAAGAAGGTAGATCGTAGGAAGTCAGCATTTATGAAGCATTTTTTATGTGATAGGCATTTTCTATCTAGTTTATTCCATTTTACTCTTATAGCTATGAAATGAGAGAGAGGTCACACTCTGGGGAAGCTGTGGTAGCTGATTTAGGAAGAGATCACCCTGGGATTTATTCCTATGAGGGCAGCTTCAAGATTCCACTGTAGGTCACTCCTTTTCCTTAGGGGCCCTACTCTGTAGAAGCGAGGGGATGTCAGTACATACATATTTATATATCCCTCCATCCTGAAGCAGAGTACCCAAGCACGGCTGAGAAAGGGGAAAGCAGAAGAAGGCACAGGTGCACAAATAACATGGCCAGAGGGGGAGAGCCACCCGTGCCTTGGAGGAGGAATGGGTGTTTTTATTGTGGTCATAGGCAGGAAGGAGGAGACTGATGTGTTGCCGGCAAATCGGGAGGTTTTGGGGGGCTGCACTGTTTGAGGTGGGCCTTAAGGAAGCACCTGGATCTGTGGACAGGGGCAGTCTGAGACGTGGCAGCTGTGGGGAGGGGCAGAGGTAGGGAAGTCATTGGCCGTTTGGCTCGGATGCCTTGGAGGTACAAAGTGAGGTCAGGGAGTGGAGCTGAGGCTGATCTGGGAGCATGGAGACAGAAAGGGTGCTGGTCTTATTCTGTAAGCAGGCAGGGATCTTTGAAGGCTTTTGAGGAGAGTCGGTGATCAGAACAGAGCTTAGCTTTACAAGGAAATTCTAACCCGAAAGCACGTAGGGTCTCTGAGCCCTGAGGCAGGACTTTGAGTCTCTAATCTGCATGCAATCACCCCAGGCGAGGCAGGGCCCTGCGTAGAGCTGGGTATCAGACTAAGCATGGAACTCATTTCTCAGTAGTTGCCAAGGCACAAGAATACTGAAGTTTGCTTTGGGAAAGCCACCCTTATCTTGATGAAAGCCAGAAGCCTCTGAGTATGTTCTGGTCCAGAGCTTGGACCAGGGCCTCGGCTTTGGAGGCCCTTTGGTCTCTGTGAGCAGCTCCGCAACTGCTCATGGTAGCATGGAAGCAGCCATAGGTGGTGAATGGGGCCATGGCTGTGGCCCCATAAAGTTTTCTTTGTGAGAACAGCCAGCCAGGTTTGCCAGCTCCTGCCCTAGACCAATGCTTCTGAAACCCGAGTGTGCATGTGCGACACCTGGGATCTTGTGAAAATGCCAGCTCTGAGTCTGTCGTTCTGAGGGTCTGTAGCTCTGCCAGGCTCCGGCTGATACTGGTGCTGCTTGTCTGTAAACCCATCCTTTGAACAGCGGGGTTTTAGATGCTACAAGATGTGCATTGCCTTTGGAAGCTCTGTGGTTCCAAGATTACAGCATAGACCCTTCCATTGCAAAACCACGGAGCTGTTTGATTTTCCCAGAGGTGTCAGTCAAGTGCCCTTCTTGCCCTGTGCTGCCTTCCACTCTCCCTTTGATACCCCCAAATTGTAATTCTAATCAGAGCACTTTTGCTGGCCCAATGTCCCCCTGACTGCAGAGGCCCCTGATGAAGAAGTTACAGTGCTCTCTTTTTTGCTTCTAACTTCCCTCTAACTACTTCAAAACAAAATTAAGTAAAAAAACATGCGAGAAAATCTAAAAACTCTTTGGGTTTTTTTCTTAATGACCACTACTGTGGTTTTTCTCTAAAATTGGCCCCTCTTCTACCAAAACATCAACAAACCAAAACCAGAGGCTGGTGTGCCTTCCTGGTAAACCGGCCTGGCTCCCACTGGCCTATGTGCTCACCCCAGCAGCCTCACGGAAACCCACTGGTTGCTGAGTCTTTCTTACAGACTGGGAAAACCAGCTGCCTTTGCCCCTCATGGAGTTGGGCTTTAGGCCAAATGAGATCATGAGCGTGATGAACCAAGGCCTATGTTTGTGCAGTTGCTAGAAAGGAGCTGGCTGGACAATGTGGCTCTTAGAAATGTTTGGTGGCCTTGGACCATGGCAGTGAGGAAGGAGATGGTCTGAAGGTTGACAGCAGGGTGGGGAGATGAGAATGAGGGAGGTTCTAGTCTCTGTGCATTAGTTCAGCTCCTGAGGGACAGCTGCATTGGAAAGTCTGGTTGCTGCTGATGGTCCTTTCTGGCCTCCCTGGGAAACCCAGCCCCTGGCCCATATGTTCCCTGATTTTAGAGGTAGTCTCTTTCAGAAGCCACCCTTGACCCTCCAGTGTGTGTCTATTCATGGCCTGTTAGGTCATGACTTATAGATTGAGGAAACCGTCCTGAGAACGGGTGCTTTAGCATTGGAGGCAAATAAGTAATTAGCTAAAGCTCCCGCTAGCCCCCCAAAAGATTTTAAGCAGCCATTCCACAAAAATTACCTAATTATTGCCTACAGTAATAAAACTCTCCCTTCTGAAAAATTCCTACAAATTGCTAAATGTGGATTATGACACTATAAACAACCATTTAGCCTGGTACCTGTTGATCTTTCTCGTGGAGAAGGTGTTAAGTAAGTATTTATTGGACTGAACAGAGTAAATGAAGCCTTTTGAATAGAGCACATCAATGTGGAAAAGCCCTCTGAATTAGAATTGAAGTTTTGGGCAGGGCTTCAGGAATTAGCTAGGGCAGTTGCCTGATTTTGAGATTGTTGGGTGCAGCCCAGACAAATTGTGCAGTGAAGGGCAGAGCTGGGACTACACCTCGTTTGCCTGATGGCTGTTTTGGCAGAGATACGTGACCCCCAAATTGTGAAAGTTCTCGTGGACCAAAGCGCTATGTCCCGAAGTGCAGGGACACAGAGTGATTTTAGGTAGTACATGGGCATGGTCTTAAATAACATTGAATCTTTTAATTTAAAAAAGGATTATTCTTTTAAATTTCCTTTTTAATTCTCTGACTCATATCAAGGAAAAAGGATCATGGGTGCTAGTAATTTTTTAAGATTTTCTAATCCCTCTTTTTTAAGATTTTATTTTAGAGACACTGAACATAAGTAGGAGGGGCAGAAAGAGAAGGAGAGGGAGAGAATCTCAAGCAGACTCTGTGCTGAGCAGGGAGCCTGATACAGAGCTCCATCCCAGGACCTTGAGATCATGACCTGAACCAAAACCAAAAGTCAGATGCCTAACTGACTACACAACCCAGGGGCCCCCATTTCCTAATCCCTACATTTTTTTATTTTAAAAAAGATTTTATTAATTTATTTGACAAGAGAGCAAGAGAGCACAAGCAGGGGGAGCAGCAGGCAGAGGGAGAGGGAGAAGGAGGCTCCCTCTGAGCAGGGCTCAATCTCAGGACCCTGGGATCATTACCTGAACTGAAGGCAGAGGCTTAACCCACTGAGCCACCCAGGTGCCCTCATTTCCTAATCTCTCTTAAGAAGGACGGGGCAGACCTAGTCTTTGGGCAGAGAATTGGATCCAACTAAAAAAATTAATATTATTTTGTCTTTTGGTAGTAATGATTTTTATTGTTTTTGTCTTATCTTTGGCGTATGATTGTGGTTATCCAATCATGGTTCAGATGTTAAGTTTCTTTTGAAAATGTGTTAATGTAAAAAGGTGAGTGTTCTTAAAGGGACATAGTAAGTAACTTACATTAAAGCGGGGGGTGCTGTGGGAGAAGTCCTTGGTACTGACATGCCCCAAGTATGTAAACCAATGGCCCTAACGAGCCCCAATTGCTTTTTTAGTGACTTTGGCTTCAAGATGAGTGAAGATTTGTCCTTAGAGGTGTGTGTTCCGGATCCGGAGTTTTCTGGGAAGTCCTACTCTCCTCCTGTGCCTTGTCCTGTGGGCTCTACTTATAGGAGAACAAGAGGGTATGTCTCACAACAGTTGCCATGGCCGGGCACGAGAGGTCTGCCCTGGGTTTGAGAGCATAGAGGGCCACTGGGTTCCTTTCCTACTCCCAAGTGCTTGGATTCCAAGCTGGCAAGTCTCAGGGAGCTTGGGTAATATTTAGAATTAAGATGTTTACAAACTCTTCTACCCTCAGTGAGCAAAATGTGGATCTGTGAGTTTCTCTGCAGTTCTAGCTGTGCGTTAAGTCTTGAACTTCATTAAGGATGTGTCTTCATGGGAGTTTGTTGGAGAGAGAGATGCACACTCTTGCCCAGGACAGCTTCCCAACTGTGTGGGCTGCCCAGTGTAACTTGAAGCAGGACCAGTTCAGAATGATTACATGTCATCTTGTCTTATAGGGAAATGAATAGATGGATGCTATTGTCCACGGATAGGAAACATATTTTCAGTTATGGCAACTTAATGACTATTCCTGGTTGTGTCTGACCTCTTGCCTTTGGGGTGGGGGGGTGACAGCTATCGGAAGATTTCTGGGGACACTTGTAGTGGAGGAGACGTTGAAACACGACTGGAAGGAGAACTGGTCCCATGTCCCTTGGCAGGTAAGAGATGGCTTCTCGCCTTTGAGTTCTTGAGATTCTCACGACAGCATCGTCACAGTCCAACACAGGTCTAGTCTTGTGACTCTTCTTAGCGGAGGAAAGACATGGAAATTACAAGCATCACAGAGCCCCCCTTTTCCCCTAAGCTTGGTATCGAAACCAAATTTATAGCCTTATGCTTTTGTAGGAATGGAAGGTATTTTTTGAGGGAAGCCCCTTTTGTTCGTTGAAAAGTGTTTATTCTTCATCTCTCATATTCTAGGCATAGGCGGGAGGGAAGGGCTTTGGTGAGTTACTTCTATCTGTGTGTCAGAGCTGAATATAAAGAGCCTTGGGGCTTCTGGGGAAATAGCTAAGTGGCCTGTCTTAATTTTTATAGTAATAAGTACAGTGAATAGTTTAATGGAATTTCACACATCTTAATGAGCTTTTCCATGTGTTGTCATTTTAATCCTTCTCACTACCTAGTGGAGCAGATCCTGTCCTAAGCTCCATTAAAAATTTTTTTAAAAAATTAAATAAATAAAGAAGCATGTTCAGAGGAGAGGGTCAATGCACCTGTCAAAGGTCACACACCTGGTAAGTGGCAGAGCTCCGATTCAGACTCTCCAGCCTCAAGGTCTTCCTCGGATATCACCCGCCTCGCCAATGAGTGTCATTCCCATCAATTCAGGGAATCATTATGCAAATCATTAGGAAACACTTCTTTTGCAGTGAGTGCACCTGCTGTGACCAGAGAGTGTGGTCCAGACATGCTCTGAGTTGAGCGAGTGCTGGCGGCACAGGTGGCGTGTGGAGGGGATCTACAGTGTAGTCTCGAAACGATGATACCCTCATAAGCAGTTCATCTCTTAGCACCTTTCCTTTCCGGCTCTGTTTTGGGTACTTACTTGTGCAGAGCCTCCTTATTCCCTGGGAACCCTTCCTCCTGCTCTGACCTCTTGGTGAAGGTGGATGGTCCGCGCACGCTTGGAGCTGTGGCCCTGGTGTCTGATGTAACAGCCGCCAGCGCCCGCTGGGTGGCGAGAAGCACGTGGTCCTCCGGCCGGCGGGGCAGCCCGTCCCCCTCGTTTGCTCGCGGCTTGCCAGCGTGCCCCGGTGTTTTTCATGCTAAGCTCATTAGCCCTTTAATTTAATCTTCCATCATTAACAGAGTAATTAACATCCCTCACTGTGGAGACTTCAGAAAAACACGGCCTCAGCAGATTCCCGCAGATGAGCAGATAATATTCGAATACGCTCCTCACGAGGGCTGTTACTGATGAGGGTCTGGGTGAGCAGGGTCTGAGTGATTGCTCTTAAGGGCTGGAGTACGTGCTTTTGCAATAAACATTTCTGGAGATAATTTAGTGAGGGGCAAAACAGTTTGTTTAAAGCCGTCTCAACTGGTAGGAGAGCTATTTTCTTTTCTGAGAGGAGAAAAATAGAGCAGGGAACAAAGTAGAAGAATCACATTTGCCGTGTAAGGCCACTTCCTAAGTGTTTAAAAAAAAAAAAAAAGAATGTGGCACAGAAAGCAAGGGTATCCCACAAAAGGAAAAGACTTCCTAGAGCTGTTGGGAACCAAAGCATCTTTGCAAAGAGGAGGTTGTCGGGGCACCCGGAAGGATTTTTAAAAATGAAGTCATCCTCCCTTTTTGATTCCTGTAATAGCACAGATGTCCAGGCGGTTCTCAGGGAGGGCTGGGATTGGCCAAGAATTCTGTTCCTCTCCTAAGTTGAGTCTTGAACATGGACATGCAGGATGTTCCTCTGTATCTAACCCTAAGGCAGGTCTTTCTGGACCCAGGCTCTGTTGTACAGGCATCAGTTGATTAGGAGAAAAACGGAAGCCACAGAATGGGGTTTGTGGACGTTAGAGACATGGGAGGCTGGCTGCTGTGAGGATAACCTCTGTGGCCCTCTGTGGCATCTTCGACAAGAGTCCTTGGTTTCTGTTAGGTTTCGTCTTAACAATCCCCTTCCCTGGGAAGTACGGTGGGAAGCTCTTCTTAAAAACCAGAAGAATAGAATGTTTACCATGTGGTGGAGGCTTAGACACTTTCGAAGTGCAGTGAGACCAAAGGAAAAGAAGGCAAACGTACCTTTATTAAAAATTATAGGTCCATTTATCTTTGGGGTGCATTATCTGTGTGGGAGCCCTTGTAAAGTGGGTCGCTAGCGTGTGTGAACCCCCTGAATGAAGGGAATGAAGGAGCGAGAGAGAAACAGCCACTGGGCAAGCGTGCAGCAGGGGCTTTGGGACCCATATGCAACCTTCTGTCAATGTGATTGCTTTGGACATGGATGCAGGTGTGTTGCGCCTCTCCGTTGCCGTGGAGACAGAGTAAGGACTCGAAAAGTTTTCCATGCTGTTCCCTAAAGTGGAAGAGAGGGAGCACCACGTCTTCCTGTTACTTGTCTGATATAAGAGTCTTCTGGGGCGCCTGGGTGGCTCAGTTGTTGAGCATCTGCCTTCAGCTCAGGTCATGATCCTCGGGTCCTGAGATCGAGCCCTGCATTGGGCCCCTTGCTCAGCAGGAAACCTGCTTCTCCTTCTCCCTCTCCCTCTCTCTCTGCTTGTGCTCGCTCTCTCACTGTCTAAATAAAATCACACACAAAAAAGTTAAGTCTTCTTAAGCACTCAGAGCCACTGTTTCTGCATCAGCGTTAGCCTCTACATCACAAGAGGCAGCCTTGTGGAGGGGGTGAAACACAGATTCTGGATCCAGACTGCCTGGGTTCGAGCCTTGGTCCTGCCACTTACTAGTTGTGTGACCTCAAGTGCGTACACCTCTCTGCTGTCTGTTTTCTCATTTGTAAAATGGAGTTCATAGTGGTCCGTCCACGATGCAGTCATTACACCAGTGAAACAATGGCTGGTGCATAGTACGGACATTGTGTAGTGTTTGTTAGGAGGAAACAGAACCTTTGAGATGATTACTTTGGAAGCGGTTTGTTAGGTATTCAGGAACAAATGTATATTATTACTGTGTCGAAACTGTAATAGGTTGATGTAACTGCTCTGTGTCATTGTGAATAATGTTGGATGGGTGAGCAAGCAGATTAGCTACAAGTCTTCTGTGATGAAGGGTCTCTCAACATGATTATGGTGCCATGTGACACCATCATGTGACGGGGGAGAACATGCTGAGTGGGGTAATTATTTTGTCATTCCTGACTCTACAGACCTCTGGGCCAAGCTCAGAAGCATGGATGTTGGAGCATGACTGGGGCCTCTCAATTAAAAAAAAAATATATATATATATTTTTATATATATATATATGTTTATATATATATAATAAGTGAGACAGTTTGCAGAGGAGAAAACAGATTTACAAGAGTTGAAGTAACTTGCCCCTCTAGGTAGAAATGGGATTCCATTTTTCACATCTTCTAATCTCGAGTCCTGTGTTCTCCCACTTGATCTGTGCCGTGTGTCCTTGGCTCCGAGGTTTATGCGTGAGCAGAAAAGAGGTCAGACGTGCTAGGACCTCCTCAGCACCTGCTCTGTCCACCCTCTCTGTTGTTTGTCTGTGTCTGTGTAGAGGAGAACGAGTTTATCCTGTACGCCATGCGGAAGTCCATCCACCGCTATGACCTGGCTTCAGGAGCCACGGAGCAGTTGCCTCTCACCGGGCTGCGGGCCGCAGTGGCCCTGGACTTCGACTACGAGCACAACTGCTTGTACTGGTCTGACCTGGCCTTGGACACCATCCAGGTGTGTCAACCCTCGGTCCGCTCGTGGGGGTGGTGCTTCTGACCACCCAATCCCAGTAAGCATCCTTCAGGATGGCCTAAGGAAATGGTTATTAGAAGTCTTAAGTCGTAACTCCTCTCAGGGCCAATGGATGAAACTTTGCATTTTTTTTGTTAAGATTTCATTTGTTTTTTTGACAGACAGCGAGAGAGGGAACACAAGCGGGGGTGGGGTGGGAGAGGGAGAAGCAGGCTTCCTGCTGGGCAGGGAGCCGGATGCAAGGCTTGATCCCAGGACTCTGGGATCATGACCTAAGCCAAAGGCAGATGCTTAATGACTGAGCCACCCAGGCGCCCCGAAACTTTGTGTTCTTGGGTTTCGGTATTTTCTTGGCCTGCCTATCTCTGTCCTTGTAGAAAGAACTGAGGGAGCCCTAGCTTTGCCCTCTTGCTTGTAAGCAAGGCCTCCCTTTTCCTGCTGGGAAAATTTGAGGACTAGGAGTGTAGGATTACTCGTCACTATCCCACCAGCTGCTTCTGAGGCATCCTCCTTCCTGAGCCATGACACAGGCACACTTTATCCGCGGTTTCCGTAATGACCCGCTTCAGCTATTCTGAACACAGCCAAGAACCGGGAAGTGAGCTATAAAGATCCCTACACGGGCCAGGTAGATAGCCATAGACTCAAGCCAATGCATTTTAAAGGGGAGCACAAATTCATTTCCTATTTAATCCTTTTTAGAGAAGCAGTTTCAACAGGTTTTATCTGGAGTTCCAACCCAGCAGACATTTCACAGTGCCTGGGTTTTTGAGGGGCTGGGGCTGGGGGATGCGGGCGACTGCACAGCATAGCTTGTCCCTGTGACAGCACCTGACGGCCATGAGTCTCCCCAGGGAGGACAGTCTAGAGGAGCTGATGCAAGAACTTAAAAAACAGCGGCAGCCTGGTTTCCTTTATTTCAACAGCAGACAGACTCACGCTTCTCAGTAATCTGCAGCCTCGTTATTGGGATACAGCATCGTTCAGTAACCAGCATTCGTAATGATAACGCAGAGTAATGCCAATGATTAAGTTCTGTGTAGCTGTTCTACTCGAAACAGGAAGCCGTGACACATCTTGGAAAAGCTTTTATTAAAAACTGGCTTCGCTCATGTGGAAAGTTTACTGACAGAAGGCATCTCATGCCTTGCCAGTCACAGTCAGTGGAGTAGTGGGTTGCCATCCACGGGACTGAGTTGGCACGAGGTCATTCGAACACTCATGGTGTTTTCTCCTCCCGTTCCCCCTTTAGCGCCTCTGTTTGAATGGGAGCACAGGGCAAGAAGTGATCATCAATTCTGGCCTGGAAACCGTAGAAGCCTTGGCTTTTGAACCCCTCAGCCAGTTACTTTATTGGGTGGATTCTGGCTTTAAAAAGATCGAGGTAGGTATATCCCATGCTGTCCTTAATGAAAGGAGCAATGGGGGCCCATGGGCTTCGAGCCAGGTTAGGCACAGGGAGCAGAGCCAGTGTGCCTGACTTCTCTGGAAGTCCTTGGAGAATTCCAGAGGCTGGACCAGTGGAGCCTCCAGCAAGGGAAGAAAAGGGGGATAGTTTCAGAATTCTTGCTCATTGTGCTGAGGGTCCCACATGAGAACAGGATGTCTGAACCCATCGAGCAGAGATTTCATTAAGATGCCCCGAATGGTTCTGTTTTGGCTGGCCGAGGCGTGTGGTGGTAACAATGACAATAATTACATAACACCATAGCATGAGTGTAGTGCTGTATTATCAGTGCTCTAGTATTATTGGAGTTGATTAGAGTAATTAAGACGATATCATGATCATGATTATGATTATTGATGACAACGAGCACTTGCTTTGTGCCAAACCCGGTGGGAAGCCCTTGGCTTGAATTATTGGATTCAGCTCTCACGACAACCCTGCTAACAGTGCTCTGATTCTCCCACTTGATTTATTTGCCCCTTAGCGACCCAATGCAGCCTGAGAGGAAGAAAGGGCCTCTCCAATACCAAAGTCATGGTCTTATAGGCACACTCGCCTCTCAGAAGGCACTGCTGAGGCCCTGGGACATTGTGTCCACCCCTCTTTGTACTGACTAGGGGGAAGCATGGCGTGCAGGTTACATGTGGGAAGCTCAGTAGAGGCAGGGAGGCACCGTCGGGAGAAGTCACAAAGACGAACCCCAAAGTCGGGAGCCAGACCTGGGTTCAGTCTTCATTCCAGTAGCTTAAGTATCTTGGGCAAGTTTCTTATCCCCTGAAGCTTCAGTTTCTGCCTCTGTGAGGCAGAAGTTCATTGATCCACACCATTGTTGGACGGGGGCTCTTTCTTGCATGGTGCCTGCCAGGTGTGGTTCGAGGTTGTGGGGATATAGACGTAGGCGGGACACTCAAGTTCCTGTTCTGAGAGAAGAGATGTTAGTGGAGGAAGCAAACTGAGGAAGGCCTACATCCATCGGTTGTGTCAGCGATGAGTCCTAGAGAGACTCTCCAACAGGCAGTGTGGTCGTGTGACCTCGGAGGGGGGCAGCGTTATACAAGGTGGGCGGGAAGGCCTTCGGGATGTGGCATCCGAGCTGAGGATAGTCTGTGTCCCCCTCACAGTGTGGTTGAGGGAAGCGAGTGAAAAGATGCACGGTGCCCGACATGTACCGAGCGGAGCGCTAGTGGTCTTGTTATTCCTGTTTCCTTCCTTCCTTTAATTGTGTGTGGTCAGCACTTTGCCGGGTGCTGGAGGGATGCCGGAGAGCGTGCGTGTCCTCACGCTCACAGCATATGACACAGGTACCGTTTGTGTGAAATGGTAAGACGAATCACTGGCAAGAACTGTAGATGCTCGTTGAGGAAGGCTCGTCAGAAGAGTTAGCTGAGGAGCTGGGCCTGGAGGGGCCTTCTGAGGGAGAGAGGTTCTCAAGGAGAGAGACGCGATTTGATTATGGAGCAGAGGGCAGGCCTGGGAGCGGGTATGGCGCAAGCAGAGGGACGAGGAGGAGTATGTCAGGCTTAGAGATCCATGAGGAGGCCAGCCTCCTTGAAGTTGTAGGGGCTGAAGTGGACGAGACGGAGCATAGAGGAGAGAGAATTAGAAGTCTATGGAGATTTTAATTGGAAGTCTGGGATGTTGAGTGTTTATTTTGTGGACAGTGTGGAGCCATTGGTGGCTTTGGAGCATGGAGCAACATAAGTGGGTTCAATCAGTAACACGTACTGAGTACTTTGTGCAGACCTGTCCTCATGCCCCCAGAACCGGGGCACAGGCAGTAGCACTGCGTCAGACATGTAAGAATTGTCGCATGAGCCCGAGGAGGGAATGGCTCATTCTGGCCGGAAGTCAGGGCAGGTTTCCCAGGTGAGCCTGCAGGGGAATCTGGCAGCCAGAGAGGCGTGTGTCCGGAGGCCACAGCCCGGCAGGAAACTATGAGGTAGGCTTTCAAAGAGCTCAGATCCATCTTGGCCTCCCCTCTGCCCTCCCCCCCTCCTTTTTTTGTCAGGTAGCCAATCCAGATGGCGACTTCCGGCTCACGATCATCAACGCCTCGGTGCTCGACCGGCCCAGGGCACTGGTCCTCCTGCCCCAAGACGGGTGAGTGTGGCCTCTAAGGAAATCAGCATGTGGCCCAGGTCGCAACAGACAGATGCTTGTGGGAACACAGAGTGTCGGACACAAGCTTGTTCTCTGATGATGGCGGTTGAAATAGTCTGGTGACTTTGAGTCTTGAAACTAGAGCTCAGTCACCTTGTCTGTTAACTCCATTCCCATTATCGTAGCGAGCGTCAGAGTCTCCACATCCACACGTCTCACTGTGTGGGGTGTTTCTCCTATGAAAGGTATTGTTGAAAGTCTCTCCACAGACGTAGCGTAGTCGGGCCTGGTTGGATGGTGTAGGGATTCTTTATCTCAAGTTTGGCGCACGATGCAAACATAGGATCCCTTCCATCTCCTCCCTGCCCGCACCCCAGCCCCCCACCCACCCCAGCCTGGGTGGTTTTGTAACTAGCGATTTGTATGCACCTGGGAAACGCAAGGGTGCTTTTTGTTAATTTCTTAACTGAAGGAAACATAGCTGAAAGGAAATTCTGAGTTGGGCTTTCTATCCTTCTAGTATTTATGATAGAGAATTAGATCTTTTTTTAATTTTTATTTATTTTTTATTTTTTAAAAAAATTATTTATTTATTTATCTGACAGACAGAGATCACAAGTAGGCAGAGAGGCAGGCAGAGAGAGAGGAGGAAGCAGGCTCCCTGCTGAGCAGAGAGCCCGATGTGGGGCTTAATCCCAGGACCCTGAGGTCATGACCTGAGCAGAGGCTTTAATCCACTGAGCCACCCAGGTGCCCCTAGATCTTTTTTTAAAAAAAGAAAAAAATATATATGTACTTCATTAAAAATTACAAGAGAACAGAAGTTTATGAAATGAAAAATATTTTTTCCTTCTTTTTCACTCTTAATCCTTCTCCCTCACACTTCCTGGGGGGTAATCTTGATTAGTAGTTTCTTGTGTATCACTCAGAATTCTTTTTTACCCACGTGCTAGCACATAGCCTTAAGACACAGGGCGCACACACACACACACACACACACACACTCAGGCATCAAATAGACATGTAGATATGGACTGTTCTGCATGTTTTCAAAACATTTAACATGGGTTGAAGATGACCTTTTCGTGTGAGCAAACCTGGAAACATGGAGATTTTCAGGCATCAAAATATTCTTTTGTATGTACCATCATGTTTCATTTTTTCATGTTTCATTAACATGTTGGCATGTATACACATATATCCCCCTAAAAGTGTGTGTGTGTTTAAACACACATAACACCAGTGTCATTTTTTTGCCGGTGTGAACAATGCTGCAATGAATGTCGTGGTACGTTGTCTTCACGTGACTTGATTACATCTGTGGATAAATTCCAGCAGAGGAATTTCTGGATCTAGAAATTCGGTGGTATTAAGTATTATAATTACCGCTTACAGTAATCATACTGCTGACCTAACTGGCTGTACGGTTCTAGAGACTTCTTACCTCCTGGGGTAGCATTTGACTCCCTAGGTTGGATGTGATGTGCCTTCTTCCCCGGTTTTGACCAGGGTGATGTTCTGGACCGACTGGGGAGACCTGAAGCCGGGAATCTATCGGAGCAACATGGACGGCTCGGCTGTCCACCGTCTCGTGTCAGAGGATGTGAAGTGGCCCAACGGTATCTCTGTGGATGACCAGTGGGTCTACTGGACAGACGCCTACCTGGACTGCATCGAGCGGATCACTTTTGATGGCCAGCAGCGCTCCATCATCCTGGACAACCTCCCGCACCCCTACGCCATTGCCGTCTTTAAGGTGGGGCCTCCTTTGCTCCCAGCTTCAGGCAGTCTGGTAGAGGGGGGATGAGCTGCCTGTGGGGTTTTGCAGAGCTCCTTGTCTAACTGACTTCTAGAAAATCAGCTCCCTTCTGACTTTGACTTTGAGGCTGTTGCCTTTAGCTCATCTGGTTGGATGTCAGACAGAGTTGGCAGGCATCCGGGCAGCTCGCTGTTCCCAGTTCAGAAGGTTAAAAGTTGAGGTTGTTTCATAGAAAAATCCCCATTTGCCCCCGAGTGCTGGCAGTTTGGGCTCAGTGTCTTTATCTCTTGCTCAGCTCATATCCTGATGGGCTCCGATGTGCTCTGTCCCACCCGTGTGGCCTGCCACTGCTGCTTTGACTCTAGAGAACAGAATGGGTGGTTTTTCCTGCCACTGGGAAGCAGATTTCGAACTGAAGGGTTGGGCTGTGGTCAGACTCTGTGCCGCTTAGATAGTTTCTGTCAGGCCGTTCGGGCGGTTCCTTCATCATGGCTCTTGGGTGAGGTCTGGAAAAATCCACTGCCTTGCATTTCGGTGGAAATCTCGGTCAGGCTGATCACTTACCCCTGAATGTGAGGAGTCCTCTGTATGGGGGAGCCCTTGTTCATCCTGAGGGCCCAGGATGGGAGACCCAGGAGCTGGACCGGTGAGCAAGGGTTTTCTTTCTAGAACGAGATCTACTGGGATGACTGGTCGCAGCTCAGCATCTTTCGAGCTTCCAAGTACAGCGGCTCCCAGATGGCGGTTCTCGCGAGTCAGCTCACGGGGCTGATGGACATGAAGATTTTCTACAAAGGCAAGACGACAGGTAAGGCTGAATCACTGGCATCATCTCCCTTGTGTGCGGGTCTCCAGGAAGGGGCTGGGTGTGGGCAATCTCCGCTCAGGCGGGAGCTGGCAGCCCGCGTCTTTCTTGTCATGACAACATGCCCATTATTTAATTTCTGCCTAATGACATCTTAATTTCTTTTCTAATGGTACACAAACAGCTGGAAGACAGCATGTTTTCGCCTGCCTGGAGTGTGATCCTTGGCGGGTAATTACACCCTCCTCCTGCCTTTGGCCCCTGACTGATTGGTGGCGTAGCTTCTGCAGCTGGAGAGTCCCAGCGTGCGTTAACTCCCCATTTGGCAACCTCACAGGGAGCCGTGCTGTGCTGTGCTGACTCTGATGCCAGTTGCTGCCTCCCGACGGGAGTCCCATCACGTCCTCTGCTTGCCCCGATGACCTGTTGCTCACTGAGCACCTACCTCCCTTCTAACACGAGGCGTTGTTATATGACATATGGGTTCGTGTGTCCCCGCCTAAAACTCTTAAACCCCACAAAGAAGGAGATGGGTCTTTTTTTTTTCCCCCCCTCTCAACAGTTTGGCCACCGCCTAGCACTTTGTGGGTCTCAGCCTTTGTTGAAAGAGGTCGTGAAAAGGGACCAGTTGCCAGTGGGTGCAGACAGGAGCTGTCTTAAAGCTCACTGGGTGAGACTTCAAGAGCTTCTCCAAGCCTTGTGACCCGCTCACTGGTCCTGGAGACGGAGACTGTGCCACAGACATCCTCCTGCCTCACTTCCTGCCCTTTCCCTCCGTGTGCTCCCCGCACCGTTGGCTCTACAAGACAGAGAGCACGATGGTCCGGGAAGAGTAGTCCCTTTAAGAAGCACCCTGTTTGTTTATCCCAGTGGGATTAAATAGCATCCTGGGGTCGGCTGACTCGCCTTTATTGACCAGCTGCTGGGTTTCCTGTTTGGCACTAGAATGTTGACGTCGTTTTATGGGTTTTGGCTGGCCCTGTGCTAAGAGAAGATTGACAAAGGGAGAGAATAGGGTCGCAGATAGCATTGTTATTTTGAGGGGACAGTGAAGATAGCATTGAGAACACCCTTGTGAAACGGTAAAGGATGTTCGAAATGTAAGTCTGTCATAGTGTTCTGTCTTTGCACGGACCTGTGATGTGGGTGGGGCTGGTATCACCACCCATGGTTCACAGATCGGAGAATGGCATCTCAGAGGCGAACGAGCTTTCCCAAAGGTCCCTCGCTAGTTCAGGAGCGGGGCCTTTGTTCCAGGTCTGCCACTAAACCAAGGAGTCACATTCTTCTCAGAGGAGGTGCCTGTTTTAAAATAGGGAGAGATGAAGGACTCCTGCTACTCGGGTCCAGGGGCTGAAAGTCAGGGCCTTTGTTTGATGGAGGACCCCAAGCCCCGACTGATGGGCGTCACTAGCAAGCCAAGTGAATCATCAGCACTTCTCTGAATTAATGCTCAGTCCGGAAAGCAGGTCTTCCTTTCAACAGGCGCTTGTGAGCATGAGCTTGGTGAGCACACGGCCATTCCTGAAACACCGTGTTCAGGGGAACCCGTGATCCTTGGGCTCGCTCCTCTCCAGTCTCGGCTGGTCACTTGCCCCTTTCCAGCTGATGTGCAGTCATGGGCAAGTCCTGGGGAAGGGATGGTTTGTGGTCACAGCAGTGCAGTCCTCTTCAAGCCTCAGAGAGTCACCTTCATTTAAATCATCTAACGTGGGGCGCTTGGGTGCTCAGTGGGTTAAAACCTCTGCCTTCAGTTCAGGTCATAATCCCAGGATCCTGAGATGGAGCCCTGCATCAAGCTCTCTGCTTAGCAGGGAGCCTGCTTCCTCTTTTCTCTCTCTCTCTGCCTACCTCTCTGCCTACTTGTGATCTCTGTCTGTCAAATAAATAAATAACATCTAAAAACTAAACTAAACTAAAATAAATTATCTGAGTTAATTCTGGGAGTCCGGCTGGGGTTTGGCCGGAGGAGACGTGTGCTGGCAGATAGAACATGGACCAGGAACTGTGCAGCCTCATGACTGGTTGCTGCCCTCTCTTTGCTCCTTATTCCCTATTCCTCTGGTGGCCTTTGGGGTTCTCTTTTTCTCCCTTGTGCGAGCACGGTACTTGGGCTGAGCTCCCACCCACAGATGCAGGACCAGAGAAGCAAGTCTGTGGTCTCTCGGATGGGCTCGTCTGAGTTCACAGAAGAAACTTCTGAAATGGCATCTGACTTCCAGGACTGCCTACATGCAGCAGGTGCCTTTTTCCCTGGAGCTTGTTTTCTCTAACCTGCTTGCTCTTTTGGACCATGTTTTGCAAATTCATTTTGCCTCTGGACCACCCCTGGTGTCAGTCCATCTTTATTATTTGTGTTTTCTGCTCAACACATACAAGACTGCTCATTAGCCACACGTATGATAATAACACACATAACAACCTACGTTTATTAAGGGATCACTATGTCGTAAGCCCCACACCGACGTGCTTTGTGGGCTCGAATAACCTCCATTCATCTTCCCAAAATCCGTGTGTACTGATAACAGTTCCATGTTTTAGGTGAGGACGTGAAAGTCAGGTTCACGTTTCTACATCACATGTTTAGTAAGTGGTAAGAATTGGAACCATGGCCTAATGAACTGCTAAGCCAGACTTTGAGAAAACCGTTGGGCTCTGCTTCTTTTGTCATCCCTTGCGGGACTAGCCGTGCCCTGGCATATGACAGCGATACAGAAGTACTGGATTCTGACGGATTCTTGTTTGTGATAGAAATTTTGTTCACGTGGAACATTTGTCCATTGGGTTACTTGTTTATAAACAGATTCCTCTCTTAATCTTTATGTCTGCTGGATTTTTATGCAGTGTCGTTGGGATCTGTTCTTCATAAAGAGTGTCTTTTCTTTAAAAAGCTTCCTTTGCAAGGCTGTCGATATATCCAGGGGGTGTTGCAATGAATGAAAATATTTTGGAGCTCTGGGAATTGTCCTTCAGACTCAGCAGTAAGCCACGGCTTTTAAATACCTACAGTGATGGCAAATACTCAGTGGGGTGGATTTGATCTTGATAATTCTCAAGCGTAGAGATAGTTAAGCAAGGTAACACCATTTCTGGCTCCTTAATGGGTTCTGGAGGAATTTTCCAAAAGGAAATCTGAGTGTGTTCTGAATCCGCCCCATGAAGACATCATGTGGCCGTTTGATCTTCAAAGGGGACGTCTTTGGAGGTGATGATTGTCACTTGTCCACTCTTCACATCTGCCCGCCTTGCCCACACAGGACTGGAGCATCCTCTTTGAAGAGTGTGTGGCTGTGTTCTGGTAGAATTCTGCTAACCGCTCCTTCCATGGCTGCCCAGGTTCTCTGTGGCTCCTGCCCTGCCTACCTCCTGAAATGCTGCAGCCCATTTGGGGTTCCATGCTCGTAGCTCTTGCTTCTTTGGGTGGGAACATTTGCCCCCCACATGGCAGTATTAGTCATGCTATTTTACAGACCTAGCCCCATTTTACAGACCTAGCCCCTAGATGAAATTGTCATCCTGCCCCCAAGTATTTTTCAGATACCCTGTTATTGTTCAGTTTCTTGGAACATTAAATGATACATAGTCCTTTGAATCCAGAGAACACGTTCCAAATCCTTTTGGAATTGTTTTCCATTAGCGGCAGCTCTGTGTTCCCCCGGTATCCTAGGGCATGTGTCTTCTGAGAAAGGAACAGCCTCTGCTCATGGACCAGATCACGGTGAATTGATTCCTGGCATTTCTGCTCTCATCAGCGGGTTATTCTGCTATGGTAACTCTACCTTTAGAGTGGACTGAATTATTTGTAGAAAGTTCTGAATGTTTCATCGTATGGATTCTCATCTGTGGGTGTGTGTACTTCATGTCTTTGGGAATTCTTCATACTCTCTGGTCTTTAGCATTGAAACTACATTGTTGCTGCATCACTGCCGTTTTTATTTTTATTTTTTATAAGATTTTATTTATTTTAAAGAGAGAGAGCGTGCATGACTGTGCACATGCATGAGCTGGACGGGGGGCAGAGGGAGAGAGAAAGAATCCCCAGCAGACTCTGTGCTGAGCACGGAGCCTGACGAGAGGCTCGATCTCACCACCCTGAGGTCATGACCTGGGCCCAAAACAAGAGTCAGACGCTTAACCCACTGAGTCACCCAGGTGCCCCTGCAATTTTTAGTTTACATGTATGCCAGTTAAACACTGATGAAGTGCCAGCCCATCCAGAGCTACTGCAGGTATCGTCACCCATATCAATACTGATTGTCATTAATGGACCCTTTTCCAACCTGCAGGTTGGTGTAGGTATGACACAGCTAAAATCTTGGCTGGTTGGAAGCAGGTGGCTTGAATGTGACTTGTGGGGACAGTAGGGGGGGTTTCTCTGTCTGTGAGATGGCAAAACAAGAACCATTATCAGTTGAGTTTTAGCAAAGTATTTATGTTTATTTTCCCCTATTTTGATGATGAATCATCACAGCCCATAGAACAAGCATACATTTTGTAATTTATGTAGCGTTTATGTTGCTTAGTAGTTGTGTCATGTGTCCAGTTGTGACAGAATGGTTTATGCATCCCGTCCCCTCCTTGGAGAAAGGGGTGGGTGGTCCTTTTTCATCACTGTTCATCCACAGAGGTTCTCTCTCCAGACTACAGTGAAGGATTTTATGGACTTTTATCTGACACTGTCTTTGGAAAGCCAAACCAGAGACAAGATTGGAAATAGGGACAGGTCTGCACTGATGAGCCCTCGTGTGGGTTTGTTGCGTGGCTCTTAGTGCAAAGGCTGATGAGGACTCTGTGGCTGGGTCTTCGTTCAGCTCGGCGGCTGTGCTTGGGCACTGAGGGAGTGAGAGGCAGAGACCCAGATGTTTGTCTGGAGCCCCGTCATGACTCAGGTGGACTGCTCCAAATTAAGGACTGTGGGGTCCTAGGAATAAGGCCCCACTCAAGCTAACTCAAGTCAAATGGGCTAATGAAAACATAAAGGGAGATTGTAAGGAACTCAGAGATGGAAAACACAGGTGAGCCTGATGGGGCCTGGTGCTGGGAATGGCCAAGCCGCCCCTTCTCTGTCTCTTTCCATCTCCGCCTGGGGGCCCTGGTGTTATCCTTTTCCTCACCTCTGGAAGTCTGTTGTGTTCTCTCGACTCCCTCTCTCTCTTTTTTTTTTTAAGATTTTATTTATTTATTTGACAGAAAGAGAGATCACAAGTAGGCAGAGCAGCAGGCAGAGGGAGAGGGGGAAGCAGGCTCCCCACTGAGCAGAGAGCCCGATGGCAGGGCTCGATCCCTGGACTCTGAGATCATGACTTGAGCCGAAGGCAGAGGCTTAACCCACTGAGCCACCCAGGCGCCCTCGACTCCCTCTCTTGAGTCTGTTTCTGCTCGGCTTTGCTCTGTATCCCCTTTGACACCCACACTCTGGGACACTTCTCCCAGCTCCAGTTCCCCAGTGACTCTGTTGTGCCTTGCTAGCTCAGTTCCGAATTCCCAGGACGCATGGCTGATGCCTGGCCTGGTTCCAGGGCAGCCTGATGGGCTGGAGACCCGGTGCAGCCTCTATCTGGGCTCTGAGCCGCCACATCCCTTTCGTCTTTCTGAGCTTTGTTCACGCTGTCCAGTCTGTAAAAGGAGAGGGTGGTCTTGGATTTCAGTCCCCCGTCCGGGGTCTCCCCAGTCCTGATTAACCTGGATGTGGCCGCTGTTTGCCTTCTCCCCAGGAAGCAATGCCTGCGTGTCCAGGCCATGCAGCCTGCTGTGCCTGCCCAAGGCCAACAACAGTAAAAGCTGCAGATGTCCGGAGGGCGTGGCCAGCAGCGTCCTCCCATCTGGGGACCTGATGTGTGAGTGCCCTCAAGGCTACCAGCCGGAGAACAACACCTGCCTCAAAGAAGGTGGGTCCCAGTCATCTTTTCTGCCCGCTGGCCTCCTCCCCTTCTTCCCTCCCCTCTCCCAGTGCTCTCTGTTCCCTGTGGGTTTGGGTGATTGAAATGCCCTCGGTAAAAATCAAATCCACTAGATACTTAAAGAGACATCCTGGTCCAGGTTCTGACGCCTGTGCTCCTCAGTCCTCATCAGGAACAGTGCTGCGTGGTTTATATAAACACGATAACTGTGCTTTTGGTTTTCCTGTCAGATGACACAGGACTTCCTCGATGTCCCCTTTTTGTCTCCTCACCCATCCCTTGTCCTTGCTTCCTGTAAGTTGGGACCAAGCCCGACTTGGAGAAAGGACTGGTGGGACTGTACAAATTTGCCGAGGCTCACGCAGCGGTTCTCCCTCACCCCCCACCCCTGCCAGCCCGGAAACATCCAGAACATTGGGAACGAAGTTACAGACCTTGAAGCTTCACCTCACGCTGTGACCAAGTGGCTGTAGCAGCCTCATCCATTCTTCCTTTGAATTTAAATACATAGATTCTAAAATTTTTCCTCAAAACCTGTCTTGATCTTTCTTTCCTGTCAGATTTATGTTCCCAGCCTGGCGTTAGTGAGTGAAGTGAACCTCTGGAAGGGGGGCCCTGCCAGGAAGCATCCACATCCCCGCCTTTTTTTTTTTTTTTTTTTAAATTCTCACAGTTATATTGGCTTTGGAATCACAGCCTCCCCCCCACTCACAGAAGCCTCTTAGTCCTAGGGGGTGGGCACACAAAGGAGTCCTGTGGTCCCTTTTCCTATAAGAAATACACATGGAGAAAGGCTGACCCTTCCTTTCATAGACACAGGAGATTGTCTTTTCAGGCTCCAGACACCATCTTAAAGCTATTTACACAGAAAAAGTGTTAACAATCAAGTTAGAGAAAAGCTTTTTAATATTTTCTTTCAGAATGCTTTTGGTGACCCAAACAAGAGTCCAGCCTTCATGTGTTCTTGTCTTGGTTTACTAAACAATGCATTTTTTTTCCTTGTGTGTCTGTCATGAGTGGAAAAGGGTCCTCAGAGTATTATGTATCCTTTGTCATCTATTTGGCTGAAAAATGGAATATATATGGATATAATAGTTGTGTATACAAAAATACGTATAGGTACAGATCTATGGAACATGTATGTTTTTGTACTGTGTAGACAGAGCCCCTTAAGCAGTTCCTTGTATAATTAGTGTTTTATGACGGCAATGTTTGGTATCAACCCATTGGACCCAACTGGCACCCTTGCTGTTACCACCATTATAAACGCCCCCAACACCGATCCAGCTGGCCTCTTGTCCTTTAGTGGTAATTAAGAGAGGAAGGGAGGAGGTCTCTATCGTATGCTCCCGTGTGCAGGTGTGCTTGGCACCATTTTCCTCTTTACCATGTAAGGCCTGGTATTTGAGGAAGAGAAATGGAAACTCCGTGAAAAGTGAAAGTCTTGCCGTCTGGCCATAAGAATAATATGGGTCTCGTTTCCTCCTCTGCCCGCCCTTGCTGTCCAGAGAACACCTGTCTCCGGAACCAGTATCGTTGCAGCAACGGGAACTGTATCAACAGCATTTGGTGGTGTGACTTTGACAATGACTGTGGTGACATGAGCGACGAGAGAAACTGCCGTGAGTCTTCCTGGCTCGGCCGGGCTTTCGGGATAATAGGTTGTTATTGAAAACCCAGCCCCCACCGGTGAGGGAACTGCTTGTTCCAGAGGGTTTACCAGTCAGCATCTCCCAGCTGGAACTGAGCTGACTGGGGAGTTGGGCAGCCTGGGCTCTCATTGTTGCTTTACCACTGTGACAAAGGTGGTGACATCCCTTGGTCTGTAAATTCAGCCTTTTCAGAGATGGGAAACAGGTTTCATTCCTGTATGCCATCCAGTCAGCATCTCTTGGCTGCCCACCAGTCTCCCCAGAGACAGTTCCCCCTGACTGAGGATGCCTCATGGGGCCTGAAATGTGGGGATGTTGATCTGTGTGCATGGAAACCTCATCTCAGACTGTATGCTTTCTGAGGGGTGCTACTGAAGCATGGGTTTAAAGACAAATAACTACTTATAATGAGTAGACTTATTTACTGCAAGTTTTGAAGTTTTGATAGCTTTGACATTATCTTCCAAGGAGGCGCTTGGCCCTCGGACTGTGAGTTAAGTAGTACATTCCTACATTCACTCAGCAAGTAGTTGTTGAGGACTCCTTTGGTCTAGGCTCTGTGCTCAGCCTGGGGTACCAGGTGATCAGTTGAACATGGAGTTGACTCTGTAGGGGAGTTGGGAGAATGGAGATGTGGTTACGGTAGAGCTATAATGGGGAGGCACCATATGCATCCAGGAAGAGCACACAACTCAGACTCGGGTCGGTATTTATGGGGAACCCTGAAAGGTGGGCAGGGCTGAACCAAGCAGAGGTGGAGGGAGCATGGTTGTTGGCAAGAGAATAGCAGGTGTGAAAGCCCAGAGGTCAGAGCGTGTGTGGCATGGTTAGGAAGCTGGTGTGGCTCATTGATGATGTGACTATCGAAGCCATGGGGCAGGGAGCAGACGGGCTAGTGATGGGGCCCAGGGCAGCAAGTGCCTGTGGGCTTTCTTTAGAAGAGCTGTTGGGAACCGCTGAAATAGCATGATAAGATTTTTGTCTTTGGAAAGATAAGCCGTGGGCAGAAGGCACTGGATGGGAGGAAGACCAGAAGCAGGGAAGCTAGAAACCACTGTGAAGGCTTCTCTTGCAAATATTTTCCCATTGGAAAGCCAGAAGCTCATTTCCCCTTTTGGGCTCTGAGAATTGTGGGTGATGCCTGGCTTCAGGGTGGACATACGCAGCCAGCCGTCTGTGGGGTCTGTGCCTGGTTCTCACGCCTCCCCAGCCAGAAAGCAAGCTTAGAAAAAGTCGACTCCCTGAATTTGCCTCGTCCCAGCAAACCTCTGTGCTGGCCTTGCTGGTGCTTGGGACGTTATTTAACAAACCTTTTCTTAATCATTTCTCCTTGGTTTCAGTGGAGCAGGGAGATGAGTTTACTACTGAATGGCAGATCTGAGGAAGCGTTAGACTGTCTCTGGTTTTCTTTTCTGCCAAAAGGGCACCGATAACAACCTTCTCTACCTACCAGAGTCTCAGGAGAAGGTGAAATTTGGGGAAGAGCCAAAGCTCCTTAAAAACAATATCAACAATGCTGGACCCGAGCCTGGAAAGGACTTTCTTACATAATGGGGTGGGAGAGGAGACGCTTCTTAGAATTAACACCGTGCATAAAGATTGTCCAGACATGATTAGCCTTAGTGGAAGCAGACAGATTTAAGCTAGATGACCTTGTGTCTGAAAGACGGGGATTCCATGCAGGAGCTTTGGGTTCCAGTAGGTGACAAGCTGGGATCTTGTACTGGTTCAGTATTCTGAGAGAGGGAGCTCCCTCCATCTTTGGGAGGGATGCTCTCTCCCTGCATCCCCCAGTCCTAGAGCTCAGTGCTGGCCTCACAGGCTTCTACACACCGTTCATGCTCCTCCTCTGGGTAAAGTGTGCAGCTGGCACTGACCTCCTCATGGTCTGGCGTCAGCGTCAGCTGGGATCGACGTTCCCCAGGACCATGGGACTCTGCAACTTGCTTGCCGCTCTGCTCTCTCTCCATTCATTCCCCTTGGCAGGGGGGAGGTGGTGAGGAGGGGTGCAGGGGTCACAACTTGGAGCCTAGGAACTGGAGAGTGGTACCTGACTGTACCTGCAGGAGTGGCTCCCTTATTGAGGAGGATGAGAGTTGCGGTTATCCTGATGGTAGAGGCGCCCCGTCCTTGGGCAGGGCTGCAGGGAAGGGACAGGTTGCTCCTGGGCGCTGCTGCTGTCTGGGCAGCCAATTGCAGCTGCAGGGGAGGGGAAGGGGAGTGTCGACCAGGGAGCCGGGGAGGGCTGTTGTCAGCTCATCTCCCTCCCACACGCACAGACTCCTGCGCTGGGGACTTGTCAGGCACTATGGGTTTTGACGTGAAGCCCCTGCAGCCTTGTCATTTTTGTATTCATCCTCTGCCTCCCACTATGAGCTCAATTACAGAGAAGAAATGGAGCCTCAAATAAGAGCTGCTGGGATGTCTAACTATATAGCGTTGCCCTTGGCTTTTCATTTCCTGGCACACCGCTGCTCCCCCACCCCTGGATTCTGTTCTGTCATATTGTACCTCATGTGTCAGCCGCTCCTGAGCGCAGCCGTCCTTCCCAAAGCCTCGCCTCGAGGGTCTTTTGTTGGGTTTTAGGGGTTGTGCTTACCCCCCCAGATGATTTCCGTTTAGAAGAGGGAGAAGGATCTACATGTCTACCCATTCTGGTGCAGGAGGGCAGAGGAAGGATAAGGAAGAGACATGACATTGGTTTGGAGCTATTCCGTTTTGCAGCCAATGTCATGGCTCTGGTCCCAAACCGGTTTGCTTATTTACATTCATAATACTACCTTGGCATGGGTGTTCTGTTATCTCCGTTTTACAGTAGCGAAAACAGATGTAGATCAGTTAGGTTACATAAGTTATAGAATTGAGATCCATATCTAGTCTTTCTGTCATCACAGCACTTGGCCACCTGACCTTAACCTCCTCCTGCTGTGCAGGAAGCAGGCCCAAGGAGGTTCAAGTTGATTGCTTGAGGCAGAGGCAGAGCCAGGATCTGAAACCCAGTCCTGCCCGATGACAGGGCCCGGGTGCCCACTGCAGAATTCTTGCCTGACACTTCCTGTGTCATCAATATGAGGAGCACGTGGGACTGGGCTTCTTCATGGTCATTGTCTAGACGAAGGTATCTTTGCTGCTAACTTAGGGGCTGTACGAGGTGATTCAGCCCATCCGTCTCTCTCCCAGCCCGGTGCCGATCTGGAAGCTGTCCTGCCCTTCTCTCCCTTGCTTGTAAATGTCAGGTTCTCACGAGATTAATTTTTTTCTTGTCTGTTGCTGCAATTCAGATCTCCTTCCTTCTCTGTTTTAGTTCATTTTCCACGGGGGGTGTGTGTGTTAGCCAGGAAATAAATTGTCCCTCACGAGTATGATGTGTTTTCCCTTATAGCGACTACTGTCTGTGATCTGGACACCCAGTTCCGCTGCCAAGAGTCTGGGACCTGCATCCCACTCTCCTACAAATGTGACCTTGAGGACGACTGTGGCGACAACAGCGATGAAAGTCACTGTGGTAGGGGGACATCATGTCCAGGAACCCCACTCCTGAGTGGGGCAGCACCCTTGGTTATGGGGCTTTTGTGGGCTTCAGATGGAGGATTTCTGAAAGCATCTTTCTTTCTTTCCTTTTTTCTTTCTTTTTTGGAGAGAGAGAATGCACTTGCGTGCACAGGTGGTGGGGGGAGGGGAGACACAGCAGGGGGAAGGGGCAGAGGGAGAGAGAAAACACATGAGAATCCTAAGTCGGCTCCTTGCTGAGCACAGAGCCCAAAGCAGGGCTCCATCCCAGGACCCCGAGATCATGACCTGAACCAAAACCAATAGCTGGATACTTAACCGACTGAGCCACCCAGATGCCCCTGTCAGGGTTTCTGATACCCAGCTGTATGACCACCTCTGTCCCCTTGGTAGGACTGATTCATTCAAAAGATCATGGACCCTACTTTATGGTGCAGAGATGCTGTAAGCATGAATGTGATAGGGAGATTTCTGACTAAATACAGGCAGTTATTAACAGTTCTACGTGGCACAGACTTGGCCCACATGTCTGAGTGGCTATAAAGTTAGCCTCCTGAAGACACAGATCTATACATTTGTGAATGTTGTGTTTTTTGTTTTTTTTTTTAAACCAGTCTAATTCAGTAAAACTGTTGGAAGCCAGCAGATGGTACAAACGTTGTTCGAACATCTGTTTTCTGAATGGAAATTTTTACATTTAGAAAAATAGTGTGCTGGAATTGCCAGGACTGATTGGGGTTCTCTAGCTTAGCCCTCTTGATTTCCAATTAAATGACTGAGGGGACTTACTCAAGGTGACACTCTTAATTTGTGTCAGGATAGGGACCCAGAGCCTGTGGTCCCCCACCTCGCTGCCGCACAGCCTGGCCCTGCCCGGTGCGGGAGGCCTGTCGTCCAGAGTGGCTCTGGTACCACACTCAGTGTTGCTGGCCGTACAAGGAGGAAACGTCCTGTGGTGCACATAGCGTCCCAGACTGAAGGAGTCCTGAGCAAGAAGGGGAAGTGAGAATAGGGGCCAGACGCCGACCCAGACAGCGTGATGAGTTCGTGGCTCTCCCTGCCCACCCACGGGTCAGGTTGTGCACCTCCTGCGCACATGTTTACGGATGGGACCTGCCTTTTCCCCAGCAGGTCGTTTGACCCCAGGGACTGCAATGAGGTGGGGCAAGGGAAATGCCCCTTGGCTGGCTCTGAGAGGAATTTTGTGTGTATGGGGATCCCCTCATTTTCCTTCATCTTTATAAAGACAGAAAGTTCTGGAAGGTAGTCTCTGGGATTCAGTGCTGTTTTCTCTGCATTCCTCCCATTCCCTCCTTAGTGCCTGCACAGAGTTGAGGGCACAGCTTAGTAGGAAGGAGAATCCAGCATCAGATTTCCTGTTCACAGCCTGTTTGTGCTAATATCTCCTGAATCCATCCCAGGGTCTCAGTCCCAGATATCCTCAGAGCCAGGTCCTCATAAGTCTCCAGACTGTTTCCTCACCAATATCTGAATTTCCAACTTCACAATCAACCTGAATGACTCAACTCAGGCAGCCACCCTGGGCCCCAGCCTTGGTTACCCATTTTAAAATTCCATTTGACTGAGATTCCCAGGGTCTATGAAAGATGTTGCCAGTGTAGTCTGCATGCAGGTCTCGGTCAGGCTGCATGGGTTCATTTGCCTCAGGACCCCACCTTTCTAGAGATAGCCAATCAGCCAGCATCCCTGGAGCTCTGCCTGCAGAAGGGCCCTGGTTTCCTCTATGTTGGGAGCTCAGCATTTATCTTACTTTCCCCGATCTGAGCATCTCAAACTGATCAGCTCACTTGAAGTTCTCGTAACTTCTTTTCTGAAACCACAGGTTCTGTCTCTAGAAGCTTCTGTTTCTTGAGAATTGTTGAGGATTCTACTTTCTGGGTAACTGGAGCATTGCCTCCTAACCTTCCCCTTGTAGCAAGCTTAGACAGTATTCGTGAAGTGCCCTGAGGTGCATGGATAGTGCTGTTCATGGCCTGGAGGCAGCCAGTGGCAAGCTGGATGCCACTGGATGGCTCGGTCGGTTCAGCATCTGACACTCTTGATTTCAGCTCAGGCTGTGATCTTGGGGTCCTGGGATCAAGCCCTGCATTGGGCTCCACATTCAGCCTGGAGTCTGCTTGAGATTTTCCTTCTCCCTCTTCCTTCACACCTCCCTCTGCTTGCACCCTCAGGCTCTCAAATAAATAAATAAACTCTTTAAAAAATGTGAGGGTGTTGGTATCTCAGCCCACCTGGAGTCTGTCTGCAATGGGCTGGCGCCCCCGGTTATGGTCTATGCTGTCTCTGGGTAATCAGTGATGATAGCGTGGATAATGCATGCATCTCTAGCCCTTAGAGATGCTGACGCCTGAGCTTGGTTTGAGATGGGTTTCCGAGTAAGCGTTTGTCCTCCCAGCTCTGTGTTTGTGCTCCCACCCGCAGAAATGCACCAGTGCCGGAGCGATGAGTACAGCTGTAGCTCTGGCATGTGCATCCGCTCGTCCTGGGTGTGCGATGGGGACAACGACTGCAGGGACTGGTCCGACGAAGCCAACTGTACTGGTCAGTATTTCCTGCTCTGCCTTCGCAGCACCTGTGTGTGTGTGTGTGTGTGTGTGTGTGTATGTGTGTGCTGGTTAGCCCAGCAGCCCTACGTGATCGTAGAGCCTAGCCTCTAAGAAATGGACCCCTTCAGCCATTTCTTAGCTAGCCATTTCAGCGAGCCATCAGCCAGCTGCATGCTTCTCAAACAACTAGACTGATGAGCTTGTGCTCAAAGGAAAACCGACATCCTGCTTTCTTCATTGAGGAGGTCTTGCTGTGAAAAAAGCATTCACGAAACTAAACAAGTGTCTGCAAGTGATACGGTCGCTTCCCATTCCGGCTCAAGCTGATTTCTTCAGGATCAGTGATACACGGTTTATAGACTGGCCCCTGGCCTGGGGACCACAAGTTGAACAGTGCTGGACTAGCTCATGGTTTTGAATGGAGCATCAGATTGTTCCCCAGATAGTGCAAAACCTAAACTGTGCTTGCGCCCTTTTGGGTAAGATTCATGAAGAATGATGTTGGGAACAGCGTGAGAATATGAGAGGAGGCGAGGTGCTGTGAGGTGGAGGTAATGTTCTAATTATGCTCATGCATGTTCCTGACACTACTTTTTGTGAATGAATGAATGGATGAATGAATGAGACCCATTTTACGGTATGGTAGAGCGGAGAGGGCAAGGAATTGGGGAAACCGTGGAGGGATAGAATCTGATCGCACTGCCTGCTGAGTACATTTTCCCTGCCACCTCTAGAAATGCTCACTAAGTTCTCTCTTGAGTCCCTCCAGCAATGGGGCTAATGTTATTTCATGTAACTATTTCGTGGTGAGGGCAGACCTGCTTATAGACATCGTTTTGCCATTTACCGTTACTGTGTTAACATGTCATTCACGTGGTGGCCTCATGGTCCCCTGTCTTAAGCTCCCTTGCCTCCCCTAGACCCCACTGGGTCCTAAACTGCCCAGCACCAGGGAGCTCAAAGCATGCCTACTAATTTGCAAAAGCAAATAAAAACACAGCTTTTGTTATACTTTCCTTTAGATTTGGTTCCTGAAGGACAAGAATGACTTTGGATTCCTTTGTATTCACCCATTGCCCAGCACCTGGCAAGAATTTCTGTCGATTGGGCAATTTTTTTGGTTAAAGATTTATTTTTTGACAGAGAGAGAGAGAGAGATCACAGGTAGGCAGAGAGGCAGGCAGAAACAGAGGGGGAAGCAGGCCCCCCACTGGACAGAGAGCCTGAGGCGGGATTCCATCCCAGGACCCTGAGATCCTGACCTGAGCCGAAGGCAGAGGCTTTAACCCACTGAGCCACCCAGGTGCCCCTTGATTGGGCAGTTTACACAACTGTTTCTCTGAGTTCATTTTCGTTTTGAGGTGACCTTCTATGACCTTCAGGAGTAAATGGATCTCAAATGCCATATCATCCCACAGGATGATCTTTGATGTTACCCAGTTCTATCCCCTTATGAACTTAACCCAAACTTGCCCCCCTTGTCCTTTCTGGGGCAGTCTCAGTGTCTGCACCTCCGCTTCTCAAAGGACTGCGGGAAAAGACTTCTTTCCAAATGGCCTGCAGAAAGAGCTAAAGCCAGGGTCTGCAACGGAGCCGCTGTCAGCCCAGGAACTGGAGTGCTGTTTGGAAGCATTGGGCCTGGGTGGATAATTGGTTAATAAATTAGAGAAGTGCACTTGGGCATTTCAGTTTAGTAAATTGCAAAATGATTGAACATCTTGTTAGCATAACCACATTAGTTGGTTTTGTGTTTCAGCAGCATGTGCTGCTCCTCCGGGATGAATTAACAACTCCTGTCTGTGGGAGAGTTTGTCCGAGATTCCTGATTTTCTCTCCGATTTTTATTTTATTTATTAATTTTTTTGACAGGGCTATCTGGGGAAAATGTAAAGTGCTTGTGCCTCCCCTGCTCCCTTGTTCCAGTGATTATTCTTCCAGATCTATTAAAGACGATTTTCCTTCCCCATCATCTTAAAATAATTGGCGGTCAGCTGTGAGCTTCTTAGGATACATGGCGTGTCCCCTCATTTCCTGGTCTGATCGCCTAAGTCACCTGCAAAGCCAGAGAAGATCAGTCCAGGTCGGCAGACTTCCTGTTGGCCTCAGCTTACATGCATGGTCTTTGTTCTTCTCTGTACTGTTTTTGGTTTTCCGGGGACTGAGTTTTCTTTATTCCCTTTTCCCCACTTCCCTGCATGGATTTTGAGCTTAAACATTTGATTTCTGTTCTTTCAGTGGTTATGCTCAAGACACCCTGTGTGTCTTTGTGTGGTAACGTTGCCCTCTCCTAGACCTGCAGGGACTTGAGAACAGACTCCAAAAATACTTTGTATTTTAGCTGTGCATTTTAAGAACACTAATATTAATCATTGCTATTATATTTTAGTAACCATTTACCTCTACTTCTTGTACCTGACATCTCTTTCCTGGGTACATCTTTCTCTGTTTCTTGGAACAGGAGTCCATGAATAGTAAGCTCTTTCAAGATTTTGTTTCCATAAACGTGTCTTTATTTCACTCTCAATCCTGAATTCAGATGGATCTGGATTTCTCGGTTTGTAGTAATTTTCCTTTAAATGTTTTGATGGAATTATTCTGTTTCCTTCTGGCCTCTTCTATGTTGATTTGAATTCTCCCTGCAGGTGACCCTGTTCAAACAATCAGACGTTTTCTCCCCAGGTATCTGTAGGTTTCTGTTTGTTTGTTCTTGTTAGGCATTTTCACTTCCTTAAGCGAAATTATCTTTATTTTATTCAGCCTGCTCTTGAGTCTCGTTTTCTTTCTAGAGGGTGAGGATTTGTTTTTCACCAATTCTGGGGAATCACAGGCGGGATCTTTTCAACTCTGTTACTTTCTCTGGTCTCATCCTCAGCGGTTACTCTCAGGGGTCTGTTGGGCTGTGTCCTTCTGTCATTCATGCTTCCTGCTTTTGTATTGGCTGTCTCTTCATGACTCTGTGCTAGAATCTGAGTAACTTCCTCAGTCTTCTCTTCCAGTTCAACAGTTCTCTTTCTAGCTGAATCGAATGGGCTGTTCCATACATCCTCTGAGCTACGTTTATTTCCACGATTTTACTTTTTGTCTCTGGAATTTCCATCTGGTTCTTTTTCAGTCTGCCTTTTATTTTTCAAGGCCCCTTCTTTATGCTTTATGTTATTATTTCTGTGTCACTCGTCCCTCAGGTGGAATTGAGAGTTGCATTTTCTCTCCCCTCATTCGCTTTTTCATGGTCCAGCCCTTGGAAATGAATGTGGTAGCGCTTTCTTTCTTTTTTTTTTTTTTTAAGATTTTATTTATTTACTTGACACAGAGAGAGGTCACAGGCAGGCAGAGAGGCAGGCAGAGAGAGGGAGAAGCAGATTCCCCATTGAGCAGGGAGCCCAATGTGGGGCTTGATCCCAGGACCCTGGGATCATGACCTGAGCCGAAGGCAGAGGCTTTAACCCACTGAGCCACCCAGGCGCCCCATGGTAGCGCTTTCTTACCGTATGAATTCATTTGTCTCTTCTGCCCCACTTGTATTTGGTTAATGCTTCTGATCAAGTTTTCTAGAGAGTCTTGCTGAGTCAAGGAAGATCTGTCCAAGTCAGAGAGTTAGGTGCAGGATAATGGCCTCTATTAGAAACCCCGACCCTCTAATTTCATGGTCATTTATCCCATTAGCCCATCCAGTTACAATGATTCCTGTCGCATAGAGGATTCTTATTTTTCTTCACCTATTCTTTAGTCTGTATTAAAGTCCTTGTAATTAAAAGAAAAATGTAGTAATTGAACATGTATTACTTACCAGACACTCCATGTCAGAGAGCTAATAAGTTACTCAGAAGATGGGAAAATTCAGAAAAAGAGACTGTGTTAAGAACCTCATTCATAACAGGCCACTTAAATGAAATTTTACAAACTGATTAGTCTTTCTAAGCTCAGCTTCGGTGATAGATTTTTGGAGATCTCAGACATGCCTCCCAGAATGGTCATTTGGAAACTCCATCAGCACTCCGAGATTGTTTTCAATTAAAATTGAAAGGCATAAGCTGAATAATAACAATTAGCTCACTAGGGCAGTGAGCTTAGGTGACAGTATATTTTATGAACATGAGCAAGGCTTTGCTGAGGAATATTTTCAAGGGCGGTCAGACTTGTAAAACCAACAGATCAGAAGTCTTCCAGGCAATGGCTGTTACTGGTACAAAAACTCGCATGCCATGCAGCATACACATACTCCTCTTATCAGAGATATAAGTATATTTTTAAAAGATGTTTAGTGGATTCTGAGTGCCAAAGGTTGGAAAATATTGAAACTTCCTCTAGACCTGTTTGCATGCTACATCTATAGCCTTGATCTTCAGAGAGATGAGAAGACAGCAGGTGATGGACCACCACTTGTTTTAAAGTGGTTTGAAAAATCGCTTTCTTTGTATTTCAGACTGCTGCACAAAATAGCCTCAAATTCAGTAGAAATTCTAGAGGGCATTGGAAGCCAATTTTCCCAATTCTTGAGTAACAATTGCCAACCCTCTTGATCGAATTAAATAACTATAGTATGCACTCAGTAACGCACTTTTGTTGGTTCTGCCTCGTCTGTTGCAAAGACATCCTGTTCGCACAGTTAAGCTAATAGAGAGCCCATCTATCTTGGTTGTATTATTTTATGTCAGTGGTAAACAGGGCCAGCCCTGGCTTCCATTCAGCCAGGAGCAGACACAAGCAGCTTTCTGTTTTAGTGGAGGAATGGGAAATCTGATGGACAGGAAATCTGCCAGAGAGTAGAGCTGGTTGGATCTGAGACAGTTACTCTGCGTTCAAACTTGTCTTCAACCAGGGTTTCGAGAAGTTTCTAAAGGACTCCCAGGTGGCCTCCACCCATGGATGCAAATAAGGCTGTCAGTTTATAACAATGACACTGTTTCACTTGCATCTTTTTCTTCTAATGATTGTGGCAGACACCATATGTTGTAGGCTGGGGGATGTCACTCCCAACTGTCGACTGTCGGGAGCGTTAGATAAGGCGAGGGGGTTCTGGGACCTTCCTGTGTGAGTTTGGGTAAGTCTTCTGTGCTCTCTGGATCTGAGGTTTTCCACATTTAAAATTGGGTCATTTATGGAGAATTACAAGATCACAGCCTGTCAGAGCTTACAAGGGTCCTTATATGTCAATATAGATCATGAAATTGAGGCCCCCAAAGAGTGGCTGGACCAGGTCTAGAGTGGGTCTGTGGAGCACACACACCTCTCCTTGTCGCACAGAATCTGGATGAGTGAGTGGGTTTACGTGAGAAGATAAAGCTGCAAGACAGAGCAGACCAGGAGCCACGCAGGCTTTGGACTTGGAGGGGGCCGGTACCCTTATTTAATTATCTTTGTGAATGTGGGCGAGTTTCTTAATCTCTCTAAAGACTATTTCTTTTTTTTTTTAAATTATTTTTATTTCTTTTAAAAACCAATTTTCTTTATTTGAGAGAGAGTGTGAGAGAGAGCACAAGAGTGGGAGAGAGGCAGAGGGAGAAGCAGGCTCCCCACTGAGCAGAGAGCCTCACTCGGGGCTCGATCCCAGGACTCTGAGATCATGCCCTGAGCCCAGGGCAGACGTTTCACCAACCGAGCCACCCCGGCACCCCTCTAAGGCTGTTTCTTACCTGTGAATGGGGACTAACCCTCACGTCGTAGGTGGTGGCAAAGCGTGAATGATTCTTTTTAAACCTGTGTGTCTAGGCTCATGTAACTTCACAGACTCACAGAGTCAAGGCATTTGCTTGACCAGGAAGCTGCACCCTACTACTCTCAGGGCAACCCAGGTGCCTAGCTCCTGGCCAGGGAGGAACTCTGGCACTCCCGTCCCGTATTACCCAGCGCCGTCTCTCTCTGGTCAGCACCTTGGCAGTTGGTGGGGGAGCGGGAGCAAAGGCGGCACTGACCCCTTCTCTCTCCTCTCTTGCCAACAGCCATCTATCACACCTGCGAGGCCTCCAACTTCCAGTGCCATAACGGACATTGTATCCCCCAGCGGTGGGCGTGTGACGGTGACATGGATTGCCAGGATGGCTCCGACGAGGACCCAGTGAACTGCGGTAAATGCCCATGCTTTGGCCTCTCCTGGGAGCGTCCCTCATATCTGCCATCCCGGAAGAGAGACAACAGATGGGCCGGGGGTTGGGGTACTGTTCTGCCACTCCCGGGTCCACGCAGACAGCCAAACGTGCCCTCGCGGTTCCATGTGGCTCTGCTGTAGGGTGTCGAGGGGGTATGTAGTGTCATCCTCACTGGCAGGCAGGCTGTCCTGCCTCACTGCTTTTCCCTAACAACTTTGAATCAAAGAAATGGGAACCGGTTCACGCACCCAGAGTGCTAAACACCGTCACCACGTACAGACATGACCCCCTGGTTAATTTCCGCCGGAAATGAACCATTTCTGTATCAGTCGCATGTGTTTTGACTCAGAGTCCTCTGTTACCGTCCTGTGGCAGGATGGCTCACTGCCCCAAAGGCAGGACTCTTTTAGCGTAACTGATTTCAGAGAGAACTCTGAGGTGGTCATTTACCTTCACAAAGTAGCTGCCACACAAACACGATATGTAAAATTCTGCTTTATGCTGAATATCTTTAAGGTTCTCTATCGTTACCCTTTTTCTCTAATGTATATAGGAAGAGGATCCCCATGTTTCTCCTCTGCTCGCATAGTACTTCCAACACTTTGTGGCCACTGTGTGTTTTCCACACCAAGTAATTCCTCAGCACCAGCTGGGGGTCCTCCATGTAACGCATTCCTTACGCCATCTTCCTTGGAATGATGTCGGATCTCGCAGGAGGAGGGCACGGTCCCCAGCACTGCCCTCCAACTCACATGCCAGTCACCAGCCTCGAGTTGTCACCTGTGCCTCTCACTGACCACCTGTACATCCGGGTCCCCTTTCTTGGGTTCAGTGATTTACTAGAATGTCTCACAGAACACAGGGAAGTCTCCTCGTTTGTTAGAAAAGGATGTGATAAAGGATAGAATGAACATTCCGATGGAGGAGATGGGGAGGGCAAAGTATGGGGAAGCATTGTGGGGCTTCTGTGGCCTCTCCAGACCTGCTGCTCTCCCAGCATCTCTGAGGTCAACAACCTGGAAGCTCTCTGAGCTCCATACTTTTAAGATTTTTATAGTGACTTTATCACCTGGGTCTGGCTGATCATTGCCTCAGTCTCCATCCCTTGCCCCTTCCTAGAGGATCAGGGGTGGGGTTCAAAGTTCTAAGCCTCTAATCACGGCATGGTTTTTCTGGTGACCAACCCCTGTCCAAAAGCTGTGCAGAAGCCGTCCCAGAACATGAGACCCATTAGAACATGAGACACTTCTGTCTCCTACGGAATTACAAGGGTTTCAAGAGCTCTGTGCCCCGTAACCAGGGACAGAGACTGGTATGTATTTCCGGTTACTTATACCATGCTTCCAGATCTTTGTGGGATTGCAGGCTTTGTCGGCATGTTGTAAACCCTATTGCTCTCATGTCAGTGTCTTAAAGATGCTTGCCTAGATCTCTGTTTTTCTAGACTCAGCTTTTTCATGGCAGACACATCTTACTTCATGTTTCTCTGGCTCACTTAGTTGCTTCCTGGTCAGGCATTTGAATGTTTTTAGTTTTATGCTATTATGTTTAGTAAAATTATCCACTTCTTTGGAAACAAAGGCTTATATTTCCTTGACGATCCTTCCTAGGACATGTTCCTCAGTATGGCACTGCTGGGTCAGCGGTCCTGATGGACTTCAGTGATTCTCATGAAGTGTCCCCAGACTGCATTTCTAAACAATGATACCCAAAGTGTGTCTACCAGTAGCGTTGTGTCTGTTTCCCCAAGTTTCCCTTGAGCTTGCATTTTATTTTTTTAGTTGTTTTCATTGATTGGACAAATGGGAGTTTGTCTCATATAATTTTAATTTTATACTTTTTTTAAAAAGCTGTTATTCTTAGAGACATTAGATATTTCCCCGACTCATGGTACTCATTTACTATTTTCTGTTTGATGTCCTTTGAGTAATTTTCTCTTCCTTGATGACTTTTTATGGGGTGAAAACACATTTTCTTGCCTTATAGCTGACCCTTCTGGAACCGTTCTCCTGAGAGTTGGGTTTTCAGTGGCCATGGCTGACCTGCTAGAATTTACTTTGAAGCCTAAGGTCGGGCAGTAGCTCTGCATTCAGGAGAAAGGGTTACCTCAGGCTAAGAATTGTCCACTAAGTGCAAAACCACTAAGTGCAAAGATTCTCAACATTTCTAGGATGGACTTTTCTCCAAAAGGGCTTTGGTTTAGCATTCCTGAAGAATTAAGATGATGATTTATGAGAGCTTTAAAAGACCAGGATTTATAATCAGGATTCATATCGCCCCTCCTTTTTCTTTTAAATCACTGAAACTTTTCTTAAAAATATGTACTCATGAGTAGATAACACGTTTTCATGGTTCAAAATGGAAAAAAAGTATCAGGAGGTGTACAGTAAACATTTTTCTCCCCATCTGGCAAATTCTGACCCTGTTCCACATAGGAAATTATGGTTGTTTACCCTTTTGGATATTTTTGTGCGTATGTGCAAACTTAAATGTACTGTGTATTCTTGTGCTCTTTTATACAAGTAGTCTGCTATGTATGTTTTTTGTACCTTGTTTTTTTCATACAACTGTGTATGCAGGACACATTTTTTACAGAGCACTTCCTCAGTGCCTTTAAGACCGTCCCTATGTTCCGTGTACAATAAGGCATTCAGAGTTCCCAGGTGGACACGTAGGTGGTTTTCCATGCATTACAAAGAGCATTGCAATGAACAACCTTGTATTTATGTTATTTTTCACTTGTGCAGGTAGGCTACATTTTTATGATGGCGTTGCTGGGCTCTGTGTGCACATGTTGGTACCTGTGGCCGCGGGTACCAGTCCCCCATCTTCCTTAGGGGTGGTGCAGCTTTCTACCCAAACGATGACGCAGGCGAGGGGCTGCCTGTTTCCTCTACATCATTTTCTCCCCTTGTCGAATTGCATTTCAGAGAAGAAGTGCAATGGATTCCGCTGCCCGAATGGGACGTGCATCCCATCCAGCAAGCACTGCGACGGTCTGCGGGATTGCTCGGATGGTGCGGACGAGCAGCACTGCGGTAAGCCCTCTCCCTGCCCCAGGGAAGCGTGTATATTGGACTGAATTGTTGCATTTCCTCAGTATGTGCTGGTGGTTAGCTTTTTTTTTTTTTTTTTAAAGATTTTATTTATTTATTTGACAGAGAGAGAGAGATCACAAGTAGGCATACGGGCAGGCGCGGTAGGGGGAGGGGATCAGGCTTCCCGCTGAGCAGAGAGCCCGATTCGGGGCTCAGTCCCGGGACCCTGAGATCACTACCTGAGCCAAAGGCAGACGCTTAACCCACTGAGCCACCCAGCTGCCCCACTGGTGGTTCGCTTTTAACCAGAGCTCATGCAGGACTCTGAGAGGCTGATGGTGGCAGGGCACCATGGTTTGGGGGAAGAGGAGCAGGGGTGAGGGGGAGGTAGTGGCGGGGGTGGGGGGTTAGCAGTGGGGTCATCATGGAATGGGTCATAGCTCAGTGAACGCTGTTGTTCAGTCACAGTATGTTCCAGTAGTCGACCCACCTGAACTGAACACTTTTCCTACGTTATTGGTTTTATTGGTGTTGCTTGGGTAACATTTCTGGCTAGGTGATTCTTTTATCCCAGTTTTCTCTAGACCCACAGAGGTTGTCTTGGGTCAGTGGTGCTCCTCTGTGAGTCTACTGTGCTTGGGTTCCCCCGTCCCCACCCCCATATTCAGATGTAATCTGTCTGGAGCATGGCCTGGGCATTGGGATGTTTTTTTAAGGGCTGCAGGTGATTGTGATGGACAGCCCAGCTTGAGAACAGTGGTCGCGATGCAGGGGTCGGCAGGCTAGCCTGTGGGAGAAACCCAGCCTGGATGTACACTGTTCTAGGGCATGAAGTTTTCTTTAAACACGGTCACAACGTGTTTACGGGTCATCTCAGGCCACTTGCACACTAGAGCGGCCGTGGGATATAGTTGTAGCAGAGACCGTAGGACTTGCACACCCTGGTCATGTCAGCCACTGTTCTCTAGAGAAATAGAACCCATAGGATGTGTATATCTCTAGGGAGAGATTTATTTTCAGGAATCCGTTACTGCAGTGATGCGGGCCTCATCTCGAGAGTTCAGTGATGAACTTCCAGGTCAGGCGCTGTCGCTCAGAGCTCAGCACACAGCATGTGCCCAGTGAATGGCGGCTATGAGGGCACCTTTGCTCAGGGATTGCGAGGGCCCCACCCCCCAACTCCCGGGTGCTCACGGCCTTCTCCCGGCCCCTGACCCCTTTCAGAGCCCCTGTGCACGCGCTTCATGGACTTTGTATGCAAAAACCGCCAGCAATGCCTGTTCCACTCCATGGTGTGTGATGGGATTGTCCAGTGCCGCGACGGCTCCGACGAGGACGCGGCGTTCGCAGGATGCTGTGAGTGGGGCGGGGAGGGGCCGGAGGCCCCAGAGACACTGTGAAGGGCTGGGCCACTCTGCTTTAGGACTTACCTTTGTTGCTTCAGAACTACTGTTCTTTGGTGCTTGGTGTCCATATAAGTAGAAGGTGTGGAGGGACCAAGGTCTTGGCCCAGAGAGCCCCTTCTCGGACTGGCCTTTCCGGTGCACCCATCCATCTATAGTACCCTTGCCTGGCTGCAGAGTTCTTCCCGGCACTGGTTACCACTTGGCACCCCATGCATTTAGTGGATTGCCTGTCTCTCCTAGCTGGAATATGGCTTCACGGGAGCAGGGCCTTTGTCTGGTGCACTGCGGTAGCCCCGCTCCTAAAATGCCCTGCCTGTGGTAGCGACTCGTACTGGTCTGCTCGGGCTGCCATCATCAAACACTGCAGTCTGAGTGGCTAAAAGAACAGAAATGCATTTTCCTACATTCTGGAGACCACAAGCTTGAGGTCAGGATGTCGGCAGCATTGGTTCTTCTGTGTTCCCCGTCCTTGGCTTGCTGATGGCTGCCTTCTTTCTCCCTCAGTGTCCCCTCTGTGCCTGTCCATGTCTTGCTTTCCTTTTCTTATGACACCAGTCCTGTTGGATCAGAGCCCACCCTAATGAGCTCATTGAACTTAATCACCTCTTTGAAGACCCTGTTTCCAAATATAGTCACCTTCTGAGCTACGGGGGGGTTAGGATTTCAACTGGTTTTTATCATCGGGGAACACTATAGCCAGCCTGTCTCTTGGTGGAGGACGGTTTGCTTTTTCCTCTTGTTTCTAAGCAGTGTCCCGTCCCACTTTGAGCTCTTCAGTACGGCAGTATCTCGGAATTTACAGATGCTTGTTCCTTATCTAGCCCAAGACCCCGAGTTCCACAAGGTCTGTGATGAGTTCAGTTTCCAGTGCCAGAATGGAGTGTGCATCAGCTTGATTTGGAAATGTGATGGGATGGATGATTGCGGTGACTACTCCGATGAAGCCAGCTGCGGTAAGATCTTGGCCCTTCAGCCTCTTGTCCCTAATCTCCAGGTCACAGTGACGCCTGTGGTTAAGGAGGCCATTCTCAGCCCCACTCCTGTGCAGCCTCAGCCTTCTCCTTCCTCAGCTAGCTCTCAAATTGCTGCGTAAGGAGTTGAGTCTTGAAGCAGCAGCCTGCCTCTAGTCGGTGTCGGGGTGGGGGATGTTTATGTTGGTTCCTTTTCTTTCCCCAGTTGGAAAGTTCACGTGATGTCTAAGAAATATGGTAGAGGAATCACAGTAAATCTTTTGGAGAGTGCTTCCCTCTCCTCCTATAAAAGTTACAGATTTCACAACTTTACAGAGTCATTGTTCCCATTGGGTTAGAGTCCGTCCGTAGTCACATCAGTCCTTTGGTAAAGGTCAAAATGAAAAAGTTGGGTATTTTTTGTAAGAACCAGAAGCGTGGTTTGGAGACGCACCAAGTTAGAATCCAGGAAGATGGGCTTGGGTCCAGGAAGCCACCTTCCCTGGATCTGGTAGGGTTGTGCAGGCTGGCCAGCGACTTGGGCCTTGAGGAGGCTGTGTCTGTTTGGTTGGTATGTATGTTCACACTGGTGCAGGGCAAACTGACTGATGGTGTGGTTCTTCTCCCCAGAAAACCCCACAGAAGCGCCAAACTGCTCCCGCTACTTCCAGTTCCAGTGTGAGAATGGCCACTGCATCCCCAACAGGTGGAAATGTGACAGGGAGAATGACTGTGGCGACTGGTCTGATGAGAGGGACTGCGGAGGTGAGGGTCCTGGGTCAGCCCATAACCAGGACACGCCAGCACACGGGGCCCCCTTTCCGCCCAGAATTGAATTTGGTCTCCTTGGTGCTGGGCTAATTCAGAGATTTAGGGGGCATAACTCTGAGTTCTTTTCTACCCCCCTCCCACTTTAAAAGCGTGGTTGGTTTCTCCTGTTCCGAGGGGCCCACATGCCATATTTTGTAGGCCACAGTGAGCATTCTGGAAACCAGCAGCGTCCACATTTGCTTGGGGCTTGTGAGAAATGCAGTCTCCGACC
>RCUC01162089.1:0-37238 GCA_003697995.1 Taxidea taxus jeffersonii
GGTCGAGGCAGTGGAACCCGTGGTGACTGGCCCATGGCAAGTGCACCACCCATCTTGCCCATCCTGTGTTGAAGACAACATGGGATTTCGGCATAACCCCACCCACCGCAAGTCTGGGGACCAATACCACATTCACCCAGAATCACATCACTGAAACCAATCTGTGACTTACTGACGCTGTTTTGAAGTTTTAGGTCTTCTCCCCTCCCTCCTGTGCCCAAGTCCCTTTGTACGCCCATGCCTTCACATTGCATCAGCCTTAGGGAGGCTGTTCTTGACTGGGGCCAAGGTGTTGGCCTGGCAAGGACAGGGACGCATCCAGGGTAAGAGAACAACTTCTCTGCAGAAATTCTTAATTCAGTGAGTGTGTTCCAGGTGAATTGGCTGTTGTCACACACTTGTCATCAACATTGTCTGGAAGGGACAGAATCCAAGGAACCAGAGCTTATTCTTTGTTCTGTAGCACTTCTCGGTATATCCAGATTTTAATCAGAAACAATCCATTTTTGGGGTGCCTTGGTGGCTCAGTGGGTTAAGCATCTGCCTTCGGCTCAGGTCATAATCCCAGAGTCTTGGGATTGAGCCCCAAATGGGGCTCTCTGCTCAGTGGGGAGCCTGCTTCTCCCTCTCCCTCTGCCTCTTGCTCTGCCTATTTGTGCTCTCTCTGTCAAATAAATAAATAAAATCTTTTAAATTAAAAAAAAAAGAATCCATTTTTCTGTTAGTGAGTAATTCAGATTATTTTTTTTTAGAATACATGGGGGAAAAAACGTATCTGTGAAGGAAAGTTGAACCCCCAGTAGTTAGAGAACTAGAAATAAGCTTTTCTGTAACGTTTGTAGGCAATATGGTAATAAATGCTGGAGGGATTTGAATAATTGCACTGTTTCCCATTTATAACCCCTTATAGTTTACAGGGTACCTTCGAGAAAGTTACATAATTTGATATTCACAATAATCCTGTGCAGTCACTGGGGTCACTCTGGCTGTCATTTCTGTCTCACAGAGGATGTATTAGACTGAGGGTTAAAACCTTGCCCAAGGCTCTTTCATCATTGGCAGGTTCTTTTGCTTGTTCCTTTACAAGAGTAAAGGAAGAGTATTGAGTTATCTTGTGGCAGATGCCTGAGACAACACTGTTCCATTAATCCTTCCAACATGGTGGAATGAGCTCCTTTGAGAGATTAGAAACAAGCTGTGAACATTAAGTAGCATTCCTCAAGGCTCAGTGTAGTAGCAGACTTTGGTGTAGGTTAGAGGCTTTCAATGGACCATCTCCTTTTATCCTCCAAACAGGTACTCTAGATATAAATGAGGTATTCAGGAGAAGGAAGGGGGAAATGAAGGGGAAGGGAATCATAGGGGGAGATGAACCATGAGAAACTCTGAACTCTGGGAAACTGAGGGTTTCAGAGGGATGGGGGTGGGAGGAATGGGTTAGCATGGTGATGGGTATTAGAGAGGGCACGTATTGCATGGAGCACTGTTGGATGCAAACAATGAAGCATGGAACACTACATCAAAAACTAATGAAGTACTGTATGGTGACTAATGTAACATAATAAAAAAATTAAAATGCTGAATTTTCAAAAAAAATGAATTATTCTTAAAATCCTAGTTTTACAGAGGAGGACAAAGAGGGCTTTTTGTTTGTTTTTTAATGGTTAAATGCCTAGAATCACGGAGCCAGTTAGGATTTGGAAGCCCAAACTGTCTCTTTTCCACTTTGGTGTGCTGGGTACTGCTCGTGTCCACACCTTAGGTTAGTTAACCTGAATGAGATTCCTCACGCAATAGTTTGTCTTCTACAATAGCCATTGCATATGGTCAGCCTAAGAATAGGTACTTTTTTTTGTCTGCAATCTAAAACTAATTTTCAGAAACAGGAAATGACTGTGAATAAGGGGACTGTTTGGCGGAGTTTATGACTTCATTGAGAAATCTGCTAATTATTTATTAAGAAAGATTCTGAACTTGAAAACTGAGGAAAATCCACACATACTTGTCAAATTTGGGTAGAACCTTTGTTTTCCAAACATGTATTTTTGTCAAAAACTGAGGATATCTAAGTTTTCATTGATCTTCAAGTGAGAATAGTTTCCTGATTGTTGCTTTGGTTTCATGGCACTGAAAGTGAATGATTATATATGTAAAATTGTAATTATAAAATTATGAATAAAGGGACCCATCCTTTGGTCCCCTATTTCAGTGGAGGAGTCTTCACATAGGCATTGGTATTTGTTTACTTCCAACTCAAAAATGCACATGATATTTTGGTAGATTAGCAATCAGAAGGAGTTAGAATTAAATTCATTCGAGTTTGTCTCTCCTTCCTCCCCAACCCCTGCCGTGAAGATATTTTTTAAATAGTTAGCTGTTTTACTTACTTAACCACATTAATAGCCTTCAGTTCATGAAAAAGTCAATGCTGTGGCCTCCTTTCAACTTCAGCAAAGATGTGGGATGTCCTTAGACGTAAACTCTGTAGAAATGCAAGAAGAGGTGCGGCTGGGTGGCTCAGTTGTTTGGGCGACTGCCTCCGGCTCAGGTCATGATCCCGGAGTCCCAGGATCGAGTCCCGCATTGGGCTCCCAGCTCCATGGGGAGTCTGCTTCTCTCTCTAACCTTCTCCTCGCTCATACTCTCTCTCACTGTCTCTCTCTCAAATAAATAAATAAATATTTAAAAAAAAAAAAAAAAGAAATGCAAGAAGAGTCTTGGTTCATATGTGTGCTCCGTAATTCTTCCTAGCAACACATGGTAGCCTCTAAAAACATATATGGGATGCCTTTCTTCGAGTTGGTTGTATTCAACACCTGTACCTTTAAGTTAGAAACCTGACAGGTATTTTGAAGAAATTGATACCATCATCTTTTGTGAAAGAACTATGATAACTGAGTTGAGTATAAGCCTCCAGATTGTGTCTTGTGGGTTTCATTCTGGTGTCCTTCAAATCAACATGGTACCCATTAGTCTACTGCATGCTTTCACTGGTGTGGTTAGTTTTCCTGCCGACACACACGATCACACCACTGTCAAAGAAAGTGGGTGTGTATATTCATAAGAGTGGTGGTCCAAAAAATATTTTAAAGTAATAATAGTAATAAAAAATAAATTTTAATTATAAAACAAAGGCTTAGTAGAAGCCAGCTCTGGAATACCTGTGTGTCTCATTCAGAGCAAAGTGTTACTGCCTCCTTTTGCTTTTGTGCTTGTGTTATACAGTGTGTATTTTACGTAATTATGTACTGAGGTTAGACAGTGGGGTGAGTCCTTGGGAAGAAGCAGGGTGTACAAGATTTGTTATTATGTATAAATTGTACTTTACTAAGCAAAGAATTACAAACATTGCTTAGGATTTATTGAAGGACTCTATGTCATTTATCTTTCTGGCCTGCCTTTAGAAGATGTGTGCTGGTGAATGGATTAGTGGCATTCTAGTGCTGATGTTTTTTATCATGTAGTCACTGCATATTATTGATTATACGCTTATTTTTCAGACTTTGGCTGTTCATGAATCACCTTTATGGTTTTGTCCATATCTGAACATACTATCTATTATTTACTTGAAATAGTCTTTAAAATAACATTTTTATCTTAAGTTTTCAAAAAGAAACTCTAATCACTGCCATAACTATTCTTACTCAATTAATTACCTTTTATTATAGCTGCCTTTTAAAATAAAATCACTTTTAAAAATATTGCTTTTTCACTTTAATTTTAAAAGTAAACTTTATTGTTACTACCTTAACTTAGTAGCTAGATTTTTTCTTTTAGTCCACATTAAAAATATACACACTTATTAAAATAAAATAATAAAATGTAAAAATCCCTCCAGGTATTGCTCAGAATCACTTAACACACTGAGTCAAATGTTGGGAAAAGTGCCTAAAAGTGAAATGGACATTTCCTAAAAGAGTGGCCACCATGCCACTATTGACACAGTTTTCTGTTAAAACTTGGCAAGGGTTTACTCCCACCCCACATGACCCTGAGAGTCAAGCCTGCCATTCAGCTCAAGACGCACCACGTGGTGTTCACCATCCTCCTTTTTATATAGTGCCCTGGTTTCCTCTTAAGGAGTCCCCTTATTAAGGGAAGGTGACCTTGACTTTGTAGGCATGTAAGGGTGCTGGCCATAATGAATTTTTTATTTTCTTTGAAGCTAACTCTAAATTGGATTCAGCATTATGCTGGTGCATATATATAAAAAGGTGACCAATTGAATTTCAAATGTAATGAGGATAAAGTTTGGGTATTCAGTACAGCTGGCTTTGTTTTTAGCCCTAGTAGTAGGTTCTTTGCAATGAAATAATGCAGCTTTCCTCCTGACTTTGGAAATCACCATGTCTAGCTGGGTAGGAACAACATCTCTTGTGACCTATTCCAGAAATGAAATACAGTGTGTTCTGGTTTTCTAGTTTAAAAAAAAAAATTTTTTTTTTAATGTGCTGAGAGATTCAGATGTGAAGTCTTGAAAAAAAACACAAAGTATTCTTTCTAAAACATGCAAATGTGTCTCTCCATCACCTAGGAAACTATTATGGGACACCCAAACCTCCTAGCCAGCCAGTCAGTGGGAAAGTGATCACAACGGATGCCTTGCAAACCCTTCAGTCTGGCTCCAAGCAGTCAACCCCAAAGCGAACCAAGTCCTACAATGATATGCAAAATGCTGGCATAGTCCATGCGGAGAATGAGGAGGAGGATGACGTTCCTGAAATGAACAGTAGCTTTACAGGTAAAGACCAGACCACCTTCCCCTTCCAAGGATTTGGGGGAAGGGGTGGTGTGAGGCTTTGGTGGAGAGCAAAGAGAAGGGGTCTATTCTCAAGAACCACTCGGAAGGGTTGACAGAATTCTAACTGACCATACAAGGCTTGGGGAAGAGGTGCTATTTTCCCTGATCTATTTTTCATGCTTCTTTGCAGGATTATTTTAACTTCACCCACATATCTTAAAGGGGCTAGAGGGAAATGTCTGTAGAAGGGAATCAAGAATAATCAGCATTGTTTCCTTCTCTTCAAAATGATATTTTAAGAATATTTGTATTTTGTTCATTTATTTCTTGGCCTTGACCCTGCTCCATAATTATGCCTGATGGCCTATAAAGGGAAATAGGAGAATTTAACAGTTCAGTATCCACTGATGTTATATGGAAGGCTAGCAGCATCCTTTTGTCTCCTACCTTTGTAGAGATTGTAATTGAACTGCATACTGTGTTCAATTACCTGGTGCAGCTTTTCTGTTTGCCCCCAAATGGAGAAAGATGTAAAGATAATAAATACTTGATCATATCTTACATATGTATTCTACATTATATAGCACATATTACTCATTGCATTATGCATTTAAATATACATTCAGGGCCATCTGCCCCCAAGCTGAGGTATACTGTATTTTATGAGGGGATCTTCAAGGACAATGCCTCTGGGTAAGATGATTGCAGGCTGGGTCTTGCACAGCTCTTAGGGGCACCATTCACAGAGGTTATGATGTATATTTCCTGAGTTAGTGTAGTGACCCAGAACTGTTCAAAAATATTTTTCATTTTATGGGGGTCTGACCTTAGATAGTAACTCAAGGTGTCCCAACTGTACAAGACATTTGTCAGTCCAGTTTGTAATATGGTGACTTTGACAGAAGCTTGTTTCTCCTGTTTTTCCTCTGCTTAACTAATTTCTTCAATATTTTAGAGTATTGCTATGGAGAAGTTATCTATTTGCAGCATATGAGATCTAACCCTCTCCTGGTGACCTTTCCTGACATCACCACACTTCAGTAATTACTTGATTAGACTCAATTTCAATAAATGGGAAATTAGTTAAACTCTATATTGCATTAGCAAATCTAATAGGATATTTAGGAAAATGCTTATAATAGTCAAATGGTTTCTAGAGCCCGTATAGACCTCTTCTGAAGTTTTCTATTTCATTAAGCTCAGAAGCCTAAAATTCTTCAAGATGACAATTAAGATAATTTCTGATGGTTTTGTTGTCCTAACAGTAACCACTCCTGCAAGAAGCATTGAATAAAGAAGAGGAGACCTACTTTGTTATCCTAGCTTCTTGGTTCTCAGTAGTTATGTTATTTTGAATGTAATATCTTACTTCTATCACATGTGAAATGGTTAAGGTTACATCATAGCTAAGTTCTCCCTTCCAGCTCTAAGAACTGGATTCTACAAAAATTTCCATTTTCCATTTAGAATGGTTAGGCCAGGGGCTGACCTATAGTTGTGATAGCTAGGAGAAATTTACCATCTTTTACATATGCATTTATTGAAATCAGCTCATTTCAATTACTTAGAAATACCTGATTCGTGTATAATAGTCCTTGCTGATATGAAAGCAGATTATGAAAAAAAGTTAATATTTCTTTAAAAAAGTAGCTAACATTGGGGCGCCTGGGTGACTCAGTGGGTTAAAGCATCTGCCTTCGGCTCAGGTCATTGATCCCAGGGTCCTGGGATCGAGCCCCGCATCGGGCTCTCTGCTTGGCAGGGAGCCTGCTTCCTCCTCTCTCTCTGCCTGCCTCTCTGCCTACTTGTGATCTCTGTCAAATAAATAAATAAAAATCTTAAAAAAAAAAAAAAAGTAGCTAACATTATAATGTCTTGATCTTTCACCAAATAAGGATAGCGAATCATAATATAACCCAAAACATAGTTGTGGGCACAAAAATAATATTTTCAGAGTGACATGCACTGAAATCATTCTCCAATGGGGACTGGATGGTCCCTGGGAAATGTGTGTGCCTTTATTTCTCCTCTACTTACTAAGTAGATTTCTGGGTATGAAGCAAGAATAAAGTAGGAATTGTTGACTATAGGTTTTAGTGCTCTTCCTGTTTCTAGCCTATAAACCTTTGTCTCTAAAGGCCATGCCTCAGATATTCTGACCCCACTGAATACTCCCTAGAAATCCTGGCATCAAAGAAAAACTTTGGGGCTCAATTTGTCATTGCCAAAACCAGTCTGATCATTCCTTGCGCACACACCCACACAAAAGCCAAGGGGCACCTTCTTATCTTCCTCCGCTTCCTGTCCTTAACACCAAGAATGTCGATAGGATGCAGAGAGAAATTATCTTCAGATATACGTGTGATGGGCGTCCTCAGTATGTTGAGTAAATGCCTTCTCACTTACCAAGCCACAGCTCTGATAGCTGACAACCTGTCGTACCCTAACTCATATAAATTCTTTCAAATAATTGACACTACCCAATCTATGATAGGTGTATCAACCTAGCTGCGTCAAAGCATTTTTACTCTCTGAACCGCTTAAGTAGCAATCCACGAGCCTCTTGGAGAGTAGAGTGACAGTAATATAATGAGGTCTTGGCTCCTGGTTGGGAGAGTTATGATAAAGGAATGAGTTTCATATACAAAAGGAGAAACACAGTGGAGCTATTAAAAATGTTTACTGGGATATATTTAATTAACATGCTATTGCTGCTATCTTAGCTGACTTCTGCTTTGGGTCTTTGGAAGGAGGTATGAAATGTCTAAATAACATGCCTAAATAATATGGGGAGTGTCTGTAGGCAAAAGAGGAGGAGACCTGTGGCCAAAAGCATCCTGAGGAGGTGGCCACAATTCCTTCCTCTCGTCAGTGACTGAGGTAAGAGCTGAGCAACGAGGAACTCATTCCAGATACTTCCCCCAGAACTGACTGCTGAGCAGGAAGCAATAGGCCAGTCTTCTACAAACTGTGCCTCAATTATGGACCTACACAAGCCCTTGAGAATGAACACTCTTTATGTGTGCTTCCTGAAGGTAGAGTTATATTAATGACCAAAGCACACAGTTGCTTACGTTAAATAAAAGCATTTGTATAAGGACCTTGTTTAGACAGCTTAGAAGATCTGTAACAAACCACCACAACTAGAAAGTAGCTGCTTCTTCCATTAACCCCCTCCAGGAGACATCAAAAGTTACTTAATTGTGTTCCGAGGCTTTATTTTCCTCCCAGCAGCCCCCCTATTATTGAACATGAGGTTGCTGATGCTTCTCTTCCATTAGTAGGCAATGATAAAACATTGCTTTGTAATGTCAAGAGATGATATTATTTTAGGAGCTAATGTTTCTTGGGGCTGTGTGGCAAGCACTCTGCTAAGCTTTTTTACACATATATGAGGGAGGTCTAATAGCTTGTCCAAGATCACAAAGTCAAAGCTGTCATTTCAACCCCAAAAGCTGACTTCAGAGCCCACATGCTCATCTGGTATGCTATGTTTTAAATCAAGTTTATTAGCTCTGTATGTAGTCCAAGATGCACCTAAAGCTAAAAGTTGGGGTCATGTGATATAGGCTCCAGAAATGTATGTCTGACATGAGTCACCTTCAGAGGGCCCTAAGTGTGCATATGTGTATTTAATATTTGGAAGCTTCTTACTTATTATAAATGAAAAAGTTATTTATGTTCTTTTATGGTTTATAAGTCATTTTCACACGTATCCCACAAACCACCTGGAAATGATGAGAGCTAAGCAACCTAGGCATTACCTTCCACATTTCGTAGATGAGAACACTGAGGAACAGTGCATGTTCCCCCACTAGACAGCAGGAGAGCCAGGCTTCCTGGTTCCCCATCCAGCCTGTGTTCCAGTCATCCCTTTTACCTATCCTGTTTGAATCCATTGGCAACCTTTCGTAAGAAAGTTATAGCAGTGCTCCTCAATGTTTGGTAAATAATAATTTTATTATTATCAAATCAAACAAAAGATTCTCTTAAAATCAGAGCATATGTCAAAGTCAAAGCCATGAGTAGGACTATGAATTCATAAGTCTACTTTGTCGCAGTCTCTCACTGTTGGACTTTTCATTTTCTTTGAGAGAATGAGGTTATTTAAGGTTCTGTTGAGCTGGAAAGAAGACACAGAAAACCAAACACATCAAATTGTTTACATTAAATATCTATAGCTTTTTTTGGTTAATTAATTAGATAGGAGGAATCCTTTGACAGTGTATACACATAGCAAATCATCACGATGTACCCTTTAAATATCGTACAGTTCTGTCAGTTATACCTCAGTGAAGCTAAAAGAATCTTTTGATAAAAAATATCTATATATATGTCAATCATACCTCAATAAAGTATTTTTTAAGAAGAAATGAAAAATATATAAAATAAAAAATTTGGATAATTTAAAATAAGTTCTAGTCGCTAGAGGGATTTTCATTTTTCCTTAGGAAATTACAGTTACTTAGATATTTTACCATTGTGCTAATATTCCTTTCCCATAGTTGAGGTTTTGGAACACTAGCGGGGGTTTCTTTCTTTCTTTCTTTTTCTTAAACATAAATTATATATACTCATTGTTAAGCTGAACCATCTCATATTTATGTCCCACCTATTGCCACAACTCTTTTTCTCTTATCTCTAGTTTCTATTAAAATGGGTTAATTGGGGCACCTGGGTGGCTCAGTCAGCTAAGCATCAGCCTTCAGCTCCGGTCATGATCCCAGGGTCCTGGGATTGAGCCCCGCATCGGGCTCCCTGTGCAGTGGAGAGCCTGCTTCTCTCTCTCTCTTCCTCTGCTGCTCCCCCTGCTTTTGTTCTCTCTCTGTGTCAAATAAATAAAATCTTTTTAAAAAATAAAATGGGTTAATTAAAATTCTTAGGTAAAATTATTGAATGTCATCCATTGTCCTGGTACTTCTCTAGCTCTTAAAGATTATGTTAAAAGATGATCACTGGCTCTGGTCCATTTGCATTTCTGGAAGGTCTCAGTCCCAAGCACCCAAGATGTCCACATCGAGGGCCAGGCACTTTGGCAAGCATTTTATGTGTCCTCAGTCCTTTAGTTCTCATGGCTTATGCATCGTTCCCATTTTACAGATGAGGAAACAGATGCTCAGAAAGGTAATCAATCTGTTCCGAAGTCACACAGCTAGACACAGGCAAGTCTCTGATTTGGTCTGTCATCTGATGTCACATCCGTCTTTTTCCTGCCAATTTCCTGAGGGCCTGATCTGACCTAGAGACAAGGGTTAATCCTAATGATGTTGATGAAGAAACTGATGATGGGGGCAGCTAACAAATCCTGCTAACTGTATTCGAGATGCTGTCCTGAGTGCTTTACTCATGCAGTCTCCCCACAGTCCTATGGGCTTGCCGTGGTTATCCCCATTTTATAGGTGAGGAAACCAAGGCATATAGAGGTTAATTAAGTGTGTTGCCCACGTTAATAACAGGTGAGGCCAGGATTCAAAGTTAGGCAGTCTGGCTCTTGAGTTAGTGCTTGTAATTAGTGTTTCTCTCATTCTCTCTCTCTTTTTTTTTAAGGAATTGTGATAGAAATATTGGGAGTTTTTGCATAAAAATAGGCATTCCTACTTTCTCTTAAGAAATTAGAGATCTCGGGGTGCCTGGGTGGCTCAGTGGGTTAACCCTCTGCCTTTGGCTCAGGTCTTGATCTCAGGGTCCTGGGATCGAGCCCCGCTTCGGGCTCTCTGCTCAGCAGGGAGCCTACTTCCCCCTCTCTCTCTGCCTGCCTCTCTGCCTACTTGTGATCTCTGTCTGTCAAATAAATAAATAAAATCTTTAGAAAAAAAAAAAAAGAGAGAGAAATTAGAGATCTGGGGAGCTGGGTGGCTCAGTCGATTAAGTGTCTGCCTTCAGCTCAGGTCATGATCCCAGGGTTCTGGGATTGAGTCCTGCATCAGGCTCCCTGCCCAGTGGGGAGCCTGCTTCCCCTATCTCTCTGCCTGCTGTTCCCTCTGCTTGTGCTCTCTCTCTGTCAAATAAAAAAATAAAAATCTTAAAAAAGAAAGAAAAGAAAAATCAGAGATCCAGAAACACTGAATCCGCTTTTCCTCAGGATGCTGATTACCTGGCACTGAGTTCCCTGCTCCACTCAGACAGGTTGCACTCTCTCCAGTGCTCCCTCCAGACCTATCAGTTGTGCCTCTGGCCCGGCACTGTAGATGCAGGAGTTTGCTCCGTACTCTGGCAGGAGGATAAAACCCCTCCTGGAAGCTAAAGGTTCTAGTGATCCTTTTGAAAATTCGTTACCTCCATCCTCCGAGTATGATTCTTATACCTGGGTGCTTTCAACATGCACGTTTTGGAACCTTCTCCCAAACCTGTTCTCTGTAGTAGGGAGTCTGAGTCTGGATGTTAGCGTCTCTCCAGGTGATTGTCACATCCACTGACTGGTGAGGAGTGTACATTCTAAAAACATCAGAAATGAATATATGTTGGCTCCTAGAGAACTAAAGGCGACTCCTAAATCTTGCCAAGTTTGGAATTTATTTTTTTATTGATCAGTAATTTCAAAATATTTCTCCCATGTTGGCTTAATTTCCTTTTTCTACTTAAGAATTCTAGTTGCTTTCTTAATCTGCACTCATGGCTACAAATTGTAAAACCAACTTAAATTGGCTTAATCAAGAATTTAGGGGATCAAGCAGTTGAAGAGGCCAAGAGTACATGGAATCAGGGACGCCTGGGTGGCTCAGTTGGTTAAGCAGCTGCCTTCGGCTCAGGTCATGATCCTAGCATCCTGGGATCGAGTCCCACATCGGGCTCTTTGCTTGGCAGGGAGCCTGCTTCTCCCTCTCCCTCTGCCTCTGCCTGCCACTCTGTCTGCCTGTGCTCACTCTCTCTCTCTCTCCAACAAATAAATAAATAAAATCTTTAAAAAAAAATGAGTACATGGAATCAGTGGCTCAATTAGGGCCATTTGGTGACTTTCTCTATCTTTCCTTTCTGCCTTTCCTCTGTGTAGGCTTAATTCTAAGTCAGGTCTTGCCAAGCTGTGTCCAGATAGCCACCAGCACCTACAGCATGAGAATCAGCATGAGAATAATCCCAGCAAACATTGCCTGGCATTCATTGGTTTGCTTTGGATCATGTGCCCAATACTGCCACAAAGGCAAGAGTGATAATGTGACTTAGAACCAGCACATGACCTAGGAGTGGGTTTAAGTCAGTCCCCACCTAGACCACCATGACCTTGAATGGACAGATTTCCAAAGGGAGGTTGAGAAGGGTTTCAAGGAAGAGATGGGAGAGATGCAGGGCAGCCTCTTTGATGGTGGTGGATTTTTGGTAGAGATGCTGGTTTAAGAAGCTCGACATGTCCTCCATCCAAATGTTGAATTACCTTCATTCTCATGTGCGTCATTGGGCGCTACTCATCAGAGAAAGATTTGAAAACAGCCTTTTATTATTCCTCAGTCTGCTTTCAAGAATCAGAAATGTCTACTGGAGAATTACTGTGGGAGATAGAAAATAACCACAAGCCCTGATTATTATGTTTTAAAGCTCCATGGAGAATAATGTTTAATATTCTTGGCCTCTATAAAAATTCAGCCAGAATGTCAACAGTGCCATTTGTGGATACTTTGATGACATCGCCTCTTGATGTTTCCAGTTAATAAGAAGGCAAGGAGATTCGTGTACTTGGAGTCTTCTTTTAAGACCCAAGTCAGATTAGTCCACCCACATGATCCTGTTCTGGGGGTAACTGCCTTGGTTTTCACAGGAACATTCCCGTCACTTTTCCAGAAGAGGCTCGAATCTGACTCACTGGGATATAGTCTAAAGTTTTGTATACTTTCCAGTTTGATGTGTCTGTCTTTGATCTTTGCCACTGTCTACCAGGGATATTTTAAATAATTGATACAAAAATGGTAATGATGCCATTATGGCTGTGTTTTCAGAATGGACTTTGTTCTTGCCCTCCAACGCCCGCTGAGTCATGAAACCAAATGGAACCTAAGAGCAGGAGTATGGCTCAGTCTGTGTTTCGATGGCCTTATTAGTATAAGAGACTCAAGGTTTTGAGTCATGAATTTGTTTCTTCCTTGGCATGTCTAATATTTTGAGCAATGCATTATTTGAGCATGTCTTTCTCTTCAGGTATAATAAATGTGGTATGTCATTTTGATGTTTTCTCTGGAAAGAACTTCCAACTACATAAAATGTAGTAGAGTTGATGGCCAGCAATTAGGAAAGAGTGAGGGCTTTTAAGGCTATAAATGCAGACAGTAGTGAACTCCTCCCCGGTTTGGGATATGATTGATGAATTTTTTTTTTTTTCCTCTCCATCTTCCTGTGATTTTACAGCCGATTCGGGTGACCAAGAAGAGCACACTCTCCAAGAAACAGCACTACCACCTGTGAATAGTGGCCTCGTTGCTGCTCCCATCACGGACGCTTCTCAGAAGTTCCCTCAATACCTACCTCTTTGTGCAGAGGATAATTTAGGTCCTCTACCTGAGAACTGGGAGATGGCCTACACCGAAAATGGAGAAGTCTATTTTATAGAGTAAAGTATACTGTTCCTCCTCCCTGAAGTTCTCTTCCTTTCTGTCATCCTCCTTCCTTCCCAACTCTCTAGTGGCTGTGCTGGTCAGTTATATCTAAAAGGACTGGTCATGGGCTCATGGTAGGCTTTTACACAATTCAGTCAGCTTTGTCGAGAAAAACAATTAGCAGAGCATCCTAATTGAGTCTGAGGACCTTGAAGAAGCACAAGGTCAATCATTTCCCTAAAGAGTAGGACACGTTTCGGTGTATATATAATGGCATAGCATATAAAACCTTAAAAAAAAAAAAGGAATATATTGAGCCATTAAGAAGAGGTAAATCCTCTGCTTATTTTTTCTTGTTTGGGTTGTAGGGTTGTCTTGTTTTGTTTTGTTTTTGGTTATGTTTTAGGAGTTCTTCATACATTCTGGATACAATTCCTGTATCATCTTTGTGGTTTGTGAACATTTTCCCCACGCCTGAGTTTTCTTTTCATTGTCTTGACTGTGCCTTTTGAAGAGCCCAAAGTTCTTAATTTTGAGGAAGTCTGATTTATTAGTGTTTTTCTTCTATGGGCTGTGCTTTTTTAGTGTGCTGGCTGAGAAATTTTTGCTTAAATCAAGGTGATAAAGCTGTCATTTTCTGCTATCTTTGTTTTAGAATTTTATAGTTTACTTTTTACTTGTAGGTCTCTGATCCATTTTAAGTTGATTTTGTTTTTAAACATGGGGCAAGTACATGGATTAAAATTTGAGAATATGGAAACCCTCCTCATCCCCCACCCTTATCTATAGTCTCTCTTTCCATGGTTTTAGTTACTTATGGTCCCTGTGTTCTGGAAACAGATGATCCCTTGACATACTGTAAGATCAGTAGTAGCCTAATGCTGCATCACAATGCTTATGTCATTCACCCCACTTCATCTCGCCACATAGACATTTTGTCATCTCATGTCATTACAGGAAGGGTGAGTAGATGCACTAAGGTATTTTGAGAGAGGCCACATTCATATAATTTTTAATCATTTATTATAATTGTTCTCTTTTACTATTACTGTTAATCTTTTACTGTACCTGATTTATAAATTAAACTTCATCATAGGTATGTATATGTAAGGAAAGACATGGTATTTGTAGGATTCAGTACTGTCTACAGTTTTTGGCATCTCCTGGAGGTCTTGAAACTTAGCCCCTGTGGATAAGTGGGGGGATTACTGTATATGGGTATGAGAAGTCTTTCAAAACTATAAAACTTATACATATTCGTGTGTATATACATATGTATACACACACACATATATATATATACATATATCATACATATTATTAAAGTTAAACATTTAATAAATAACCTTTACTAAAAATGGAAAAATAGACAGCCATAACCATTCTAAAAAACCTAAGATAATATAATTTTTTAACAAGTAATAGTTAATTTTTAAAATGCTGCACTTTGGCTCTATTATCAAGATTCTCTCTTAAGATTTACCTCAGTTTTATGTACCACTAAAAAGGAAAAACGAGATGGCCAATTAAACTATAAATAAAAATATAAGTAAATCTATTATATGCAACTAGATTGAAGGTCTGCTGTTCAGTGAACAAGAACAAGGCAAAACTGACAAAGAAAAAAAAATTAGAGAAGACACAAATTACCAGCATTAGGAATTAAACAGGGAATCACCGCAGACCCTGAAGACATTAAAAGGTAATCAGAGAGTGCTGCCGACAAATCTACACACATAAATTTGACAACTTAGATAAAATGGACCAATTTCGTGAGAAGTACGAACTACCACAACTCATCCAACACGGAATAGATAATTTAACTAGCTCTATAACTATTAAGGAAAATGAATTTGTCATTTAAAAACTCGTGAAAAAGAGTTCTTCCAGGCCCAGATGGTTTCACTGGAAAAAGGCTCAAAGAATTACCTTTCTAAGCAGTCTCCTTCTGAAAATAGAAGTAGAGGAACACAGCAATTATGTTTATGAAGCTGTTGTTACCTTGTTACCAAAAGCAAACAAGGACAGTCTAAGAAAATAGAAAACTGCAGAGTTGGAGCTCCTAGGTGGCTCAGTAAGTTGAGCACCTGACTGTTGGTTTTGGCTCAGGTCATGATCTTGGGGTCCTGGGATTAACCCTGCATTGGACTCCACACTCCCCTGAGAGCCTGCTGGAGATCCTTTCCTTCTGCCTTCCCCTGCTGGCATCCGTGCTCTCTCTCTCTCTCTCTCTTTAAATAAATAAATAAATGTCTTTTTTAAAAAAGAAAAGAACTATACACCATGACCAAGTGGGAATTATCCTAGGGATACAAGATTGTGAAAAATTCCTATATATGATCTAACATATTAAGGTACTAAAGAAAAAAAGTATATGATCATATTCATCAGCGCAGTAAGTATTTGACACAATTCAGTACTCGATGATAAAAATTCTCAGAAAAATAAGGAGGGGATTTTTCCTGACTTGATAACATCTACCAAAAATGTATAGCAAAGGGGCGCCTGGGTGGCTCAGTGGGTTAAAGTCTCTGCCTTCAGCTCAGGTCATGATCCCAGGGTCCTGGGATCAAGCCCCGCATCGGGTCTCTGCTCAGCGGGGAGCCTGCTTCCCCCCCCACCCCCTCTGCCTGCCTCCCTGCCTACTTGTGATCTCTGTCTCTCAAATAAATAAATTAAAAACAATGTACAGCAAACATTATACTTAGTGGTAAAAAAAAACAAGACTTTACCCTGAAAGAATAGGGATAAGTCAAGGATATTAGCTTTCACCAATCTTTTTTTTTTTTTAAGATTTTATTTATTTATTACAGAGAGTGTGTGTGGGGAGGAACAGAGGGAGAGAGAGAAGCAGACTCCTCCCTGAGCTTGGAACCCCACACAGGGCTTGATCTCAGAACCCTGAGATCATGACCTGAGCTGAAACTAAGAGTCGGTCACTTAACGAACTGAGTCAGCTAGGCGCCTCAGTTCCCACCACTCTTAATTAACATGATACTGGAATTTCTAGCCAGGATAATAAATTAAGAAAGTGAAATAAAAGACCTATGGATTGAAAAAGAAAGAATAAAACTATCCCTCTATGCAGATTATATGAGTATATATAAGAAATGTACAAAATCACAAAAAATCTACAAAAAGAGTTCTAGAATAGTGAGTTCAGCAAGATCACAAGGTAAAAGATAAGCATACATGTATATCTACATGACCATGCATGCAGCAAAATTCAAAATACAATAGAATTCATATTTACTTCCGGAAAAACACCACTTACATGTAAATTAACAAAACATATACAAGGTATTATTTGCTATAAACTACAAAATATTGATGAAAGAAATAAGAAGAAGTCTAAACAAATGGAGAGATGTCCCCTATTCATGCATTGAAAGATGTAGATTGAAAGACACAATCATATAGTAAATTATTCCAAAATGGATATACAGGTTTAATGCAAATCCTGTCAAAATCTCAGTGAGGTTTTTTGTTTTTTAAGTTCATCTTAAAATTTATATAGAAAGGCTATAGAACTAGAATAGCTAGAAAAGTTTGTTTTTTTTTGTTCTTAGGGTTTTTTGTCTTCGTTTTTTAACCCACAACCCTGAGATCAAGACCTGAGCTGAGATCAAGAGTCAGACACTTAACCAACTGAGCCACCCAGATGCCCCAGAACAGTTTTGAAATAGAAGAATAAAGTTGATCAGTCTACCAGATAACAAGACTTAGTATAGAGCTACAGTAACATAGGCTGTATTGTGTTGATGCAGATCATTGAAACCCAGAAACAGATGCACAAATATATCCAAGTGATTTTCAACAAAGATGCCAAAACAATTCAATGCAGGGAAGATAGCCTTTTCATGGACGTGGCATTAGATTAAGTGTTTCGCCAGAAGTAAATAAATTAACCTCTACTTCACACCTTAGTCAAAAAATTAACTCACAATAGATCATCACAGACTTAAGGGTAAAGCACAAGGCAATTAAACTTTTGGGGGGAAATATGGGGAGTGTACTCTAGGACTAGACGAGGAGTTCTTAGACTTAACCTCAAAAATGTGAGCCCTAAAAGGAATCTTTGATAAATACGATGTCATCAAAATGAAAAGCATTTGCTTCAGAAAAGACCCTAATAAGAGGATGAAAAAGCAAACTACGGACAGAGAGAAAGAATTTGCAAACCCTGTATCTGGAAATGGATCGATACCTAGAGTATATAAAGAGCTCTCAAAACTCAACAGTAGCATTAAAAAAATTCAATTAGAAAGTGTACCACAGACGTTTCACTGAAGAGGATATACAGATGGCAAATAAGCACATGAAAAAAAATGTTCACCGTCATTAGCCATTAGGGAAATGCAAATTAAAATCACAAAGATACCATTACATCCCTATTAGGATGGCTCACATAAAAATATACTTAATAACAGTAAATGATGGCAGAGATAAAGAGAAACTAGATCGCTCATACATGGCTGGTGGGTATGTAAAATTGTGTGATGTTCTAGAAAACACTTGGGAAGTTTCCTATAAAACTAAACATGCAACTACCGTATGACCCAGCAATTCACATTTGACCAGAGAAGTGAACACTTAACATTCACACAAAAACCTGGACATGAATGTTTATACTAGATTAATTCCAAAGAGCCAAAAATTGAAAACAACCTACATGTCCTTCAGTGGTTAAACTCTGGTACATTCATGCCATGGAATGCTACTCAGCAATAAAAAGAATTATCAAGACATGCGACTACCTTGATGAGAATTACGCTGGACGAAAAACAGCATTCCTCAAAGATTACATATGTATGCTTCCACAGAACATTTTTGCAATTTTGTCATTTTGCAATGACAAAATGATCTCAATTTCCATTGAGTGGTCGCTAAGCATTTAAGAGGGGCTTGAGGGGGCAGGGACTCAAAGAAAACCAGGTGTGGCTATAAAAAGGTAACATAAGGAGGAATCCTTGTTATGATGGAAATGTTTTCTATCTTGACTGTTTGGAGAGCAATATCCCAGTTGTGACATTGTACTTTAGTTTTGTAAGATGTTACCATTGGGGGACTCTGGGTATAGGGCATGTGGGATGGCTCGATATTCTTTCTTATAACTACACTTGAATCAACAATTATCTCAAAATACAAAAGTATTTTTTAAAAAATCATAAATAATCTTCCCGCCCAGCAACGGCCATTTTTACTCTCTTGCTCATGTAGGAATAGCACAGACCACGGGTTCTAGTGTTGGACTCCCTGGGTTTTTTGCCAGTGTTGCTAGGTATCAACAACATAGCCTTGTACAAATTTCCTCGCCTCTGGCCTCATCTTTCTCCTCTGCAATATGTATTAATACTTCCCTCATCAGGTTATCGTAAGGATTAGTAAATTATAACATACGTGAAAAAGAACAGATTTTGGTAATTCTAAGTGGACACAGAAGTAGTATTTGATGACAGTTGTTACTATCTTACCTTTCTTTTTTTTTTCCCTTTACATACAGTTGAGGTGATTTGTATATATATTTGCACATTCTGTTTTTCACTTAAGCCTTAACGTTTTTCAACAATTCGTAAGACTTGAAACTCAAATAACTGTGGCAATGTTTTTCAATATTTATAACTTAATGGCAGACTTCCAAAAATGATTACAGTTACTACCTCAATTTCAAAAAAAATTTTTTTTTTCATTTCTGGTTTGCAGCTTGAACTTACTGACCTTATAGTTTGTTGCCCCCTTGATTGAGCTTGCATACGTGCCCCGGGAGCTCAGGCAGAACTTTGTCCCTCGAGCCGCTTCTGGGCAGTTCCTCCAGACATTCTCATCACGCCTCATGGCTTCAGGGCACTAATCAGAAAGAGTCCTGTGCCCTCTCAGACCTTCAAGGTCTGTCTGTTGAAACACTTTGTCTGGAGTCGGGCTGTGCCCTCCAGAAGGAAGACATGTTTAGTTTCTTCAAGCCTTGTGGGGTTTTTTTGGCCTACGTTCTGTTTAGGATAGGTAATTTGCCTTCACTTTGCGTGCAAAGTAATTCAGGATGTGATTAATCATAGGTATTAGCCTCTGTGAGCCAATTGCATGAACTGAGGTAGTTTCAGTGTCAGGGGAAATCTTATATAATATAATGAGTGAAATAGCAGCCTTCTTTGTGAATTCCAGCATTCAGGGTTTAAGTCAGAGGCAAATTTAAAGCAAACTGGTTTGCTCTTCTGCGAAAGTGAAGACTAAAATAAGTCTAGACGAGGGGAGACAGTGTGCACAAGGGGTGTCCTTTGGAACTCGTTTTTCAAAAACAAAACTGGCATCACATGTTAAGCTTTCCATAACGGAACAATTATACCTTAGATAAGTAAAAAGTCTACCTAAGGTCCTTTCCATGTCTTTTCAGATTCCAAACTTGGTCTCTCTTCTGGTTTGGGTTTGCTCTTGACAAAGTAGCTTTGTCACTGAGCTTTTTGCCTTTTTTCTTTTCCTTTTCAAATGTATTTCTCGTTTTGTGTCTTGATTTCAGCCATAACACAAAGACAACATCCTGGTTAGACCCTCGGTGCCTGAACAAGCAGCAGAAGCCTCTGGAAGAGTGTGAAGATGATGGTAAGGGCTGGGAAGGTCTTGGTTCCAGTGAGCTGGGGACTTATGCACATGGGGAAGGTTTAAGGAGTTCTATGGCAAGGCCAACCAGGCTTTAACAAGTGAGTTTTTAAAAGGTCATCCAATTTCTAATAAGCGATCTGTAGTTTCCAAGAGCAGCAGCGGAATCAGAATTGTTTTAAAGATTTTATTTATTTATTTGACAGACAGAGATCACAAGCAGAGAAGCAGACAGAGAGAGAGGAGGAAGCAGGCTCCTTGCTGAGCAGAGAGCCCGATGCAGGGCTTGATCCCAGGACCCTGAGATCATGACCTGAGCTGAAGGCAGAGGCTTTAACCCACTGAGCCACGCAGGAGCCCCCAGAATTGTTTTAAAAGAACAATTTGTTTACACATAAAGGCAGATGCATGCTAGTATCTCCATTAGAAACAGAACTTTAAGGCCATCAGACTGTTTCAATGAAGATACAACTTCTGCCTTCAGGACTTTGGAGAAAACTCAAGAAAATCTCTTGAAATAGAAACCAGAAATGCTCTAGTTCCTTACCTATTGGATCCTAATCCCTTATTGCAGAAGTCTTAAAAGAAAAAAATCAAGAGCTTTTCTTGAATTCTACATGTTTCATTATTTGACAGGGAAAGCAGATCGTGACTTCTTTGGGAATTTCTGTGTAACTTAGAATATGCCCTCGTTATCTGAAAAGTACATTCTTCTAAGAAAGAGCCTGAGGTGTACCCTTAGCATGACTCTGCCTGTTAATCTTAAAAAAAAAAAAAAAAAATTCAACTGACTGTTGTTTATTAAGTAAAGTTTATTTCAAGGTTTTGGGATTTCTAATTACTCTTCGAAAATGAAAAAAAAAAATTAGAGCAAATGTGTGCCTTTACAGTACACTGGAATCTATCCCAAGTTCTACCAGAACTACTTTTTTGACATGGATGAATTAAAAGGGAAATGGTTTGTTTTGCTACTCATTATTCATCTCTGGCATTTGAATTAGTGGTATAATTATGGAGTACGTATTTTACTTTAAGATAATGACGCTTTATTAATTTATCCTGTGGCACAGAATTGTTGCATATAGACACTCAAGATTCGTCTGAAAATGTAAGCCAGTAAAGCGTAATACTGCCCAAACCTTGTACTCCCAGATCCTTCTGCTCTTCATGGATTGCAGATACCATGAAATGAGCATAAAATTGCATGTTGGTATTATCTGAGTGATTCCAAATGGAACTACAAATCCTTCTGACTAAGGAGGCATGCCTGAGATGCTCATTTCATTTTGGTGGCTTAGTCCCATTCCTGAAGAAGAAATGGAACATGTGCGGTCAGCTTCATTATTTGCATGCTCCAGGGATAAGGAACTGTCCTGAGTATTCAAATATTAGATTTCATATATAATGTAAAAGTGACCAATTTTTAAAGATCAGAATATAAAATACATTCAACCATAAAATTTCAGGGAATGAAATTTAATCTTTATTTAATGCTTGATGATTGCAAAAGCATTTTCAACTTCTTATTACCATAGGAGAGCTTCACTGTCGGTCTCCATTGTAATTACACTGGGAACATACAAAAATGCCTGTTAATATATGTTATAGATGATAGATGACTCCAGCAGCTTTTACCAAGAGAAACTTAATGAGGTGTTGAGTAGAATTGCTGGATTATTTTGGGACCAAATCTAGTACAGTTGACCCTGGAACAACACAGGTTTAAACTGCATTGGTCCACTTTTATGCAGATATTTCCCATAAATATATTGGAACAAGTTTTGGAGACTTCTGATAATTTGAAAAACCTGCAAATGAATCTTACAGCAGCTTCAAAGTACCAAAACTATTAAGAAAACATTAAGTATTATTGAAAGGATATAGTATATAGTACTTGTACAAAAGAAGTGTTACTTCACTATATTGTTGCTAAGGTTATCAACAGTAGATTATTTGTAGTTAAGTTTTGGCGAAGTCAAGTTCACAGATTTTTGACTGCAGACAGTCAATCCCCCCAACCCCTGTGTTTTGTTTTTTTTTTTAAACCCCTGTGTTGTTTAAGGGTCAACTGTTATATTTAGTTCTTAAAATTCTTATCATTGGTGTTAAATGATACCATCTCTGGAACAAATATGTATTCATACCCAATACTATTAGTTGATGAATTATCCCTTCAACACTAGGATTCACGTAACCTTTTTCTAGAAGAAATGACATGCATGTCTGTGTGCCTGTATACACAAACAGTATAAATATATAATCAGATGTTAACACTCTGTCATTTATTGGTCCCCACATCTGCATTTTCTGTTACCTGTTAACACAAATCTGCCTTGTGTTGTGTTTATGTTGTGACACAAAGAAGAATAACATTTTTGGTCACAGTATTGCTCCTGTATTTCTTTCTGTTTTCTGGAAGTCATACACACATGGAATGTAACAATATAGCATCATACTTACTGTAAAAAATTTTACATATTGTTTTCTGACTCAAGAAAGTGATGAGCTGATTTGGGATTTTGATCTTCAGTGTATAACTCCTATTGTTGTTCCTGTGTATTTAGGTGAATTAGAGGCCTTTTGCCTTGCCTTTGAGCTCCAGGCCAATATTTGTATATGCCTGATTGATAATGCTCTTTGTCTGAAAGAGACTTCAAACTCAGTCTGCTTAAAACCCAACTAATGATCTCTCCTCTCAAAACCTGGTCCTCTGTAAGTGTTCTCTATCTCAGTCAAGGGTAAAATTCATGCATACCTGAGAGTCCCCCTTGACCTACTACTTCTCTTGACTTTCATTTCAACCCATCTACCCTCTGAATTTACTTTGCCTCCCAGGTATCCCTGGAACCCATTCACTATTTCCGTCACCACCTGTAGCATCCTTATTCAGGCCACACCACTCATCTCTCACCCAGACTCTTTCCCATTCTCCTTACACTGTACCCAGAGCAGTCTTTTAAAATGTCTGTGTGATTGTGTTATCACGGACCACCCCCTCAACCCCTATCTGCTGGTTCTCTGTCTGTACCATAAATACTCAGCCCTCCCCATAGCAGGTCCCCAAGCCCTAACTGGTTTGACCTCTTGCTTTTCTCACTCTTGTTCCTCTACGCTCTGCCCTTCATCCCTACTAGTTCTCTCTTAGAATATTGTTACATTTCACAAATAGTTATTGGTTGCCTTCCAAAGAGCAACTGTGTCCTAACAACTTCAGAGGTACCAATGAACACAACAGTCAGAATGCCCTGCTGCCAGAAAGCTCAAGTTTCAGTCATTCATCACTTGAAGTCTTTCTGTTAAATTGTTCATATCCTTTAGGTTATAGCTCAGGGACTTTTTCTGTGACCTTGCCCCACATATCATTAGGTCACTCTGTGATGTGTGTTACTTTAGAGAAATAAACACAGTTTTAACTTTAGTTTTATTTATGGGAGTTTGGGATTTGTCTCCTCCTTGGAATGGATATTTGATCTGTCACTTTTCACGGTGACTGGCCCATAGTAGCTCTCTCTCATTAAATGATTTATTGGAGAAATGAATGAATGGACCCCCAAAGACATTATTAGATAATATTTAAATGGACATTTTCTCGAACAATTTCATGTAAATAAGATTCCATTTTTCAGAGACAATGCCAGCACCAAAACTTACTGTTGGCAATTGAATCACTTTTTTTTTTTTTTTAAAGATTTTATTTATTTATTAGAGAGAGAGAGAGCTAGCACAGGCAGACAGAGAGGCAGGCAGAGGCAGAGGGAGAAGCAGGCTCCCTGCCGAGCAAGGAGCCCGATGTGGGACTCGATCCCAGGACGCTGGGATCATGACCTGAGCCGAAGGCAGCCGCTTAACCAACTGAGCCACCCAGGCGTCCCTGAATCACTTTTAAATCAAGATTTTACAAGGCGGAAAGTGCCATGTTGATTACTTAAGTCAGTAATGGAGACATCCATCCATCCATCCATTTTGAAATATTTAGTACTTACTATGTACTAAAAACTCGTGGGCACCGAGAATTTTGCAATGGAGAGAACAGTTCGTATTCAGTATGTTTGTGGAGCATACCGTAGAGGGAATAGCCACTTGCTTTGTAGCTGGAGAGACTTTATACATGAAGATGATCTGTTGTGTGCCCTTCTGCATTCTCAGTTATCATACAGCGTTTTACTTACAGCAGGAGGAGGAGGTCAAACATGGAAAGAATCTTGACTGGTTTTGCCCTCTGACTTATTGAGAACATTTTCATCCCAACATTTCTGAGCTGTTTGACTTAGAAATCCTATACAAACTACATGATGCCTTCCCATAGTCATTTCAGGGCAGCCTTCACGTCTGCTTCCCCAATGTACAACATCCTGACATGATTCCTAACTCCCTCTGTAAGATGCTGTTAAGTGTAGCTCCTTTTACAATCCGCATTCTCAATTTGACCTCACCTTCCATTTTTCATGCAGCGGTATTCCTTCCACGTTAAGTAATGCTTTAATTGTGAGTATAATTGCCTCACTGATTAGAGGATTGTTGCAGGATTAAAAGGTCTAATATTGAAAGGTGTGACAGCTTTGTTTGCCCGAAATAAGGTCTGTAATAAGGGACTTCCCACTTAAGAACGTTGAAATTGAAACCGCAAAGGTTATTTGTCATGTTCTACCACCAGTCACACCCTATTGTGACACACGAGGAAATGAGCCATATAATTACGTTGCCAATATCAGCTCTTACCGTTCAGTAATTTACACTGAGGTCTCCGGTTTACTAGCCAAGCCACTGAGATAGGCCACAATGCAGGTAAGGACAAAACGGAATGATGTGTTTGCTGCTGTTTTTCTGAGGGGAGTTTTCTTTCTTGGTGTTGGTGTCTCAATTTTTCTTTCTCTCTTTTCTGTCTCATTCCCGCTATTCCTTTGGAGAAGAAGGGGTCCACACCGAGGAGCTGGACAGTGAACTAGGTAAACCCTCCCAGCCCGCTGCCACTGCCTAACTTGCCCTGAATGCTTTTTTGTTTCCAGCAAATTGCTTAATCTTTCCGTTCCTTTAGTTTGCACTTCTTCAATGATGATTTTCACTCGTGTTTATTCATGAAAGGTCCATCTTACAACCCTAGTGTCTGACTTGCAGGCATCACTCAGAGTTGTAATAAATTGTGTCTACAAAGAAAATGTCTGAGTGCGTCGAGACTAGAATGAGAGTTAGCAAGTTGGTGCTCGGTAGTCCTGTGAATTGTGGATGAAAAAGAGTTGGGAGAGGGTCGACACTTGCTGCTTGCCTTCATCTCCAGCATGACCTACCTCCACCTCATTTCTTTCTTTGGTGCAAGTGGTTATGTCCAGGGGCCATACAGAAAAGCAGAGAAAAACAAAACTAAAAACCCACCAAGTTCATTAGGGATCTTTGTAGGAGTGATAGCAATATAGGAATTCTCCCGATCAACTGAATAATTAATAAATCTTAGTCTTGGGCACAAAGTCACCAGCCACATGATGACTTTGTAGATGTGGTGAATGGCTTGAACACCAGATACTGAGCTGCTGTGTGACATTGTCTTAGAGTGTGTGTATCCATGTAAATCAAGTCTGGACCAGTCTAGCCGTTGCAGTTAGTTACATTTGCAGATAATGCTGAACACTTTTATCTTTGCTGTTGGAATATATTGAATTATGTTCTATGCTAAGTTTTATGTTCAGCTTTGAGCAATATTAAGATTAATTTGCATTCCGTCTGATGCATTTACTGAAGGATAGATTGGAAAGCCCAAGGTTTTCAAGCTAAATTGCACATAAAAGCCTTAACTTATTGACCATTGACCATTGTGTATTTTTGAGATAGAAGATTATTTAACATCAATATGAAAAGAACTGTCCTGAGATGATTGAATCAGCCTAACATTTTTGCGATTGCCTTAACTGAAAACATACATAATAATACAGATTACTGTTTTCATGTGGTTTCTTTTGTGTTTGTTATATAGTAATCAATCATGACTGACTGGAGTTATGATATAATGGAATTTAGCTCTGTTTTTCTTAATGTTGGCAACATATCCCGTTATAAGTGATAGACATGCTGGCATCGGTTGGTAACGATTGAATGGAGCTTTTTTTTTAAAGATTTTATTTATTTATTTGACAGACAGAGATCACAAGTAGGCAGAGAGACAGCCGGTGGGGGGGGGGAGCAGGCTCCCCGCTGAGCAGAGAGCCTGATGTGGGGCTCGATCTCAGGACTCAGGACCCTGGGATCATGACCTGAACCAAAGGCAGAGACATTGAATGGAGCTTATTTTTAAAAGATATTTAATAAGTTGTCCTTGTCATTGTGGTAAGAAGGACTTGAGATCCATCCTGTGATAGAGAATAATTTGAAATTTGTTGCACCAAAAAAATTAACCAGTAATACTAAAGTAATCGGAAAAGACAATTGAGGCGCAGGTGAGCGCCTTAACCATTTGCCGAACCGATTTAAATCCCTCGTCTAGGTGAATTGATGTGTCCGACCAGTGCTGTCGGAGGATGGCTGGTAGAAATAATATGGCTGTGCACAGAGGCATGTGTGTTTCTGTGGAAGTTTGAATGTTGACATTTTTAGGAAAGCAGTTTCTGTATTTTTTTCACTTGTGACTGTAATATTGTGGGAACTTTCCTGTGCTGTTGAAGACTGAAAAAAATAAGCATTAATGACTACATGTATCGTTTCTCATGGTCATAATGGGAATCCTGGGAGATGGTTTGGTGACATGGCGGAACTGTCTCCGGGGGCAAATCAGGCTGCCTGGCTCCTTGTCCGGGCTTGTCCAGGCTCCCCTGTTGACCTGGGCAAGTCACTCCCCTTCTTTTAGCTTCCCCTTCCTGATCTGTCAAGAAAGGCTGAAAGAGCAGCTCCCGTTGTATTTGTGAGGAAACTTAATGAAAATGTGTCTTTATATTTGTCCCTGTGATCACACATAGTGTTTTTTCCTAGTAGTTTTATTATTTATCGACTAATTCCATCTTGTTGGACTTTTTAATACTCCTTGTGGTACTCTCTACCTTTAATAAGGGTCAGAAGAATGTGTATGCAGACATGACCCAGACGTGTCCCTGTGGGTAGAGATAGGACTCTCGAATTTTGCGTGCCGTACACACTGTGTAAAGAGTAGTGTGTGTGTGTGTGTGTGTGTGTGTGTGTGTACACACACACACACACACAGTTTTCACCTGTATTCATTCCAGATTCTGTTGACAAGCTCACTGCTCATTTTCTTAATAAGAGGGTCCTAATTTCAAACAATAGCACCTGTCAGGTTTTCAGAGAACAATAAGATTCCAGATGTGACAAGAAAACCCTGTCTGTTATCTGCCTCTGAGAGGTGGGGGTGGTTGGTGTAGGTGTTGGACATAGGTCATTTGATTATAGAGTTGTCATTTCTGAACTTGGTTGTTGGAGCTGGGTCTGTCGCTGCATTATGCACTTTTGGTTTGCAGAACTTATCACATGTTCTGCAGACCTTTCCCCAGAATTGAAAAGTGTACTCCCTTTTGGAATTATAGGGTATTTAGGTGCCAGCACGAACTGGGAAAGGTAGAGACAAGGAAAATGAGGTTCCCTCCCCACCAAGGCTAAGTCACAGTTTTGAAATCTATCTGTGATCGTGAACATGACTTTCAGTCTATGTGCTGACACATCTCTCCTGAAAACGTAGAACATGGGGCTGCTTCATCTTTGCTTCTGTGGGGACAATTAGTACAGAATGAGATTTTTTTTTTTAAAGATTTTATTTATTTATTTGACAGACAGAGATCACAAGTAGGCAGAGAGGCAGGCAGAGAGAGAGGAGGAAGCAGGCTCCCCACTGAGCAGAGAGCCCGATGCGGGGCTCGATCCCAGGACCCCGGGATCATGACCTGAGCTGAAGGCAGAGGCTTTAAACCACTGAGCCACCCAGGTGCCCCCAGAATGAGATTCTTAAGGGCAGGGCTAGCTAGCAAGCAGGCTATACACATCTATTATGTTCCTTTCCTGTTTTCTTAGAACATTGCCATTTGTGGAGCCTACATTCCAGGTGCTGTGCAAAAATGCCTTAGAGGCATCCTCATTTAATCCATAGTTGACCCTTCAAGTAAATCCAGGTGAAAGATGTCGTTGCAAGATACTCGGTCATTAGTCCAATACTAGACCTATGAAGTGGTAGAGTGAAGGTTCAGTCCCCAGTCTGGGCAACCCCGAAAGGGTCTTAGCTGCCTAAAACAGTTGTGACAGTTGTATGTTCTGGTCTGATGTCCAGCAGTTGTTAGACATAGGTACTGACCCTTTAGGTGACATCAGAGTGTTTAGTAAAAAATAATAATAATAATAAATTGTAATGTCGTAATTTTCTAGGCTTTGGCATTTTCTGTCATTCTCAGTTTTTTAGAACCAAAAGACACATTCGAGGACAAACATCTTCCTTTTTTAAATCGATGACCCATTTCTATTTTAAGCATTAGGAGACTAATTCCTATTATTAAGTTAATCACCACAGGGGAAGTGAGAAATCTATCTTTTCAACAGAAATTGAGTTTTAGCTTGGAAAACTGGAAAATTTCTGGAGCTTGCTAATCTGTTCCAGAAGATGTGTTTAAATTTACAAACGTCCAGGAATATCAGTTGATCTGCCGCATTTCTTAACTCTAGAGTATAAAGTTGTTGACTAGACAGCAAGACGAAGGTCAGAGGTGGCTTCTGTTTTTTTGCACCCTCTTCAGACCTCTATCAAAGCACCAACCATATGGCATTTGAATCGTCTGCTTAGTTGTACACTTAATAATTATCTTTGCATTCCAGGTGCCCACCACACCCTCAAGGAAACAGTAGATACTCCCTAAATGTTGACAAATTAATCATTGAGTGAGTTAATGTACAGTACTGAATTAGTTTCAGGTGTACAATAGAGTGATTCAGCAATTCTGTATATCAGTGCTCACTGTAAGGGTGCAAATGAATTAAATTCTTAATATTACCCATTTTATCTGAAGATAGGCCAAATATTCAAGGTTGCAAATTTTGGAAGAGTTGGTCCGGTGAAACATAGAGCGGTCCCCTCACATTTGCCCACTCCTCTGCCCCATGCCTGAACAAACATGTGTACCGAGCAGCCCCGATTTGCATTTTTTTAATCTTCCATTTCTCAACTCTTTGGAAAGATTCTCCTGGTTCATTTTCATTTAAATGGTAATTTCCAGCTTTGTAAGGGGAACCCATTTCCCAGGCAGTTGATTTGCATCAGTTCGGAAGGCTTGGTGGATAAAAATGCCAAGTGGCATCAACATCTGCACATTGGACCTGTCTTGCGTTTTAGTAGCTATGTCCCCTGGAACTCAAAGACTTCTTTAAAACCTGCTAAGTGTTTAAAAAGGAAAAAAAAAAATTAGAAGAGAAGGGGGAAAACCTGTCTCTTTGTTTGCAAATAGATAACATGTGGAGCAAAAACCATGAAATTAATGTCTCTTGATATGCAGCCAAATCTGAGCAAAACATAAACTTCGAGTAATTAGCGTGTGTGTGTTTGGGTGCACACACGTGACTCTCTTTTCAGTATGGGACTGTTTGTGGCTCATGTAAGCCCTGTGCCTTGAGGACAGAGTCATTCTTTGGAAATAGCCACCACTGGATTCCCTGAGTTTAAAAAAAAAAAAAAAAGGAATCTAGTATTTCAGAAGAAGTGATATTTTAGGTGTCTGTACCATTCCGTTCATGTTGGTCTTAATAGCTGACTTCTAGGAATAATGATCCATTTTGGAGTTTGGCATTATACAGCCTTGCCGAAACCTTGTATATATCCGAGTGGCTTTGAAATTAACTTGAGTAATTGCTGCTCTGCTTGAAACAATTGCTTAGTGACACAAAACACAACCTGGTTGCTTCTTTCAGCAAGTCAAATTATCTGGGGCAATGGGCTTTTTTTTTTTTTTAAAGATTTTATTTATTTATTTGTTAGAGAAAGAGAAAGAGCACAGGCAGACAGAGAGGCAGGCAGAGGCAGAGGGAGGGGCAGGCTCCCTGCTGAGCAAGGAGCAGGATACGGGGCTTGATCCCAGGATGCTGGGATCATGACCTGAGCCGAAGGCAGCCGCTTAACCAACTGAGCCACCCAGGCGTCCCGCAATGGGCTTTTTCATCATAGGTTTTTGTTGTGGCAAAACTCATTATTAGCTAGTTAATAAAGTTCCAGCCTTTGTAGGAAACCTTCGGAAGTGAAGTCCGGTAGAGCATGGGTGCGTTTTCCAAAAGGCACACAAATCCCGCAGTAGCATTTTACAGAAGCAGGAGAAGGGAAAGCCAGCCTCCCCCTCAACTAGTGAGCTCCCAGAGGGTGGGACCTGTGTTTCAGCTTTCCCAAGCAAAGTGCTACTGAAGGTGGGCCTACTTGAATACAGCACTTGAGTGACAGATGCCTGCTCTATGAAAGCCCAACTCCATCTTTTACTTAATCGGCAGTATTTTAATTAGAAACAAGGAGGAAATAAGGTGCAAATTTTATTTTATTCCGGGGAGAGCAAAAGCAGCACTGTTGTATTGAAAACAAAAAGAAACTTTAATTTTTCAGCCATTTTTGTTTGTATAGTAAGGTGGTCTAGAAATACAATGAGAAAATTATAAATATTTAAGGTATAAACCAGGCATTGAAGGCAAATTTTAACTGTATTTCCATTAAAATCTTATTTAGTAGCTGTTGCTGCCCAAAGGCATCTGGGACTACGTTTGATTAAGTTTTATTAGCTCGTGCAAAATATCAGTAAAGAATTGTTCCTCATGTAGACAAATATGCTGTTAAATAAATATAAGACTGCCTTCTAGATTATTGCTGTTAGGATACACATTGGATTTAAGGCATTTTTCATTGGATTTAAGGCATTTCTTTGAGTTTTTCTCTTGTTGCCTCACTCAGTTGTTAAACATCCTTAGGCTCTTAAAGAATATGCTCTTCCTGCTCTTAATGTTCCTTTATTTTTCAGAACTGCCTGCTGGTTGGGAAAAGATTGAAGACCCTGTCTATGGTATCTACTATGTAGAGTAAGTGGCTATTAATCTATATTTTAGTGCTCCTCTATAATTATGTATATTTATGCTGAACAGAGTCTGTCATCATTATAAGGTACAAACTGATACTATAAACTGATACTCATAACAACATAACAGTTTTATAATGAAAATATACATACGTATTATAGTGAATGAGAAAATATTAAGCAAATCTGAAGAGAGTAAATTATATTCTAAAATTGATGAGGGCAAGATACCTGTGTCTTTTCTTTACCACTATCTTACCAGGACCCAGCACTGTCCTGGCAGTGACTCACTAAGTATTGGTTGAATGAATGAATGAATGAATGAATGAATAAGAAAAGCAAACCAAATGAGTAGGTGTTATCTTCTGAAGAAGAACCTGTTTCCCTACCTTTTGCCCTACCCAGGTCTGAACTTTTCAGCAATTACTTATTTATGCATTCAGACTTTCTAAAAGGGCCAGACACATCTTACTAATATATGGAAATGTCACCAGAATGAAGAAGGTAATTCAGAACTGGCCCAAGCTGCAAGACCTTGTATGCTTCTTTGCCTCTCCCTTGCTGGAGGACCATCCACATAGTTCCTTTTTTTCCATTTTTAAGACTCTTAAACCCTCATGACCTCCATAGTATGTACCTTATTCTAGCACTGGCCACACACTTTTTTTTTTTTTAAAGAATCTTTTTTTTTTTTTTAAGAGATTTTATTTATTCATTTGACAGACAGAGATCACAAGTAGGCAGAGAGGCAGGCGGAGAGAGAAGAAGGGAAGCAGGCTCCTTGCTGAGCAGAGAGCCCAATGTGGGGCTCGATCCCAGGATCCTGGGATCATGACCTGAGCTGAAGGCAGAGGCTTTAACCCACTGAGCCACCCAGGTGCCCCAGCACTGGCCACACACTTTGTCCATTCATTAGAACTATCTATTATTAGGATGGTACTGAAAGAAAAGAAACCCGAGAGATTGGACATTGAAGCAGATAAACTCTATATCACTTGCTCTGAGACAGATGAGAAATAACCAATAGAAGATCCTTTGAAAGAAACAAATGCTATATAAATATTCCACCATCATAATCCTACCTGGCACAATGAAGATAACTAGCCAGCTTTCTATCCCTCGTTCTGTTTGCAATGAAAAGTCATCTGATTATGCCCTGGGAATAAGAGCATATGATGGAACTTGTAAAATGCTCAGTATCTTATAAAAAATTATGAGCTCAGTATAGCAAGTGTCATTGACCAGTGCTCACATTGCTACCTCTGTACTTAACAGGAAGGATTTGGTGATTTGGGACATTAGAAAAGCAAGTTCCATGCCTTCTCTGATACTCAGAAAATAAAGTTCCATCATGTACCCTGCAGATCATTTTTCTTTCAGATGTTTAGTGGGCTTTCTATTTGGGGTTCATTTGGATTTCTCCCTCAACTAATTTGTGCATTAAGAGAGAAGGGGAAGAGGCGATAACAACTTTATAGGAAGAAGAGACCTGATACATTTTTTTAAGATTTTATTTATTTATTGGCCACCTGGGTGGCTCAGTGGGTTAAAGCCCCTGCCTTCAGCTAAGGTCATGATCCCAGGGTCCTGGGATCCAGCCCCAAATCGGGCTCTCTGCTCAGCGGGGAGCCTGTTTCCTCCTCTCTCTCTCTCTGCCTGCCTCTGCCTACTTGAGATCGCTCTCTCTGTCAAACAAATAAATAAAATCTTTAAAAGATCTGACAGAGAGAAAGATCACAGGTAGGCAGAGAGAGAGAGAGAGAGGAGGAAACAGGCTCCCCGCTGAGCAGAGACCCGATGCAGGCTGGATCCGAGGACCCTGGGATCATGACTTGAGCCCAAGGCAGAGGCTTAACCCACTGAGCCAACCAGGCACCCCAAGAGACCTGATTTGAGGGGAATGTTGGTACTTTCCCATCTGGTCCTCGTCCCTGTGCCCTGTGTCTTAGCAGCTCTACCTGCCTGCTATATCAGGCCATTTCTTAGCATGAAACTGCCTACAAGAATTAGCAAGTAAGCAACTAGTCCTAGAAGTGAAAGGCAATTAGTCTACCCTATTTGACAAGCCTGCCTTTAAAAAATATTTTGATTTCTGAATACTGTAATCGCATAATAGGTATGTTCCCGAACCTCTAATGAAGTATGATTTTGGTGGAAAAAAGAAAGAATATATGTATGCTGTGTGTATATGTTTGTGTAATACATGTGTATATACCTTAAGGCCATAGCAAGAAAACCATGTGTGTACATGTATGCATATGTATGTATGCACATGTGTGTGTGTGCCTTTTTGTTTTGCCACGGCCTTACCAGTTTTGGAACCTTCTGTAGTATCTGGGTCTTTGTCACTTCGAACACATCACATTTGCTCAGGTTTGTGGCATTTGGAGTTTTTTTTGCCTAAGGCTTAGACTTTGAATCCTGACTCTATGTCTGTTGATCCAAATAGTTGACAGATGTTGGTAGAGCCCTTCTTTGAACTTGGGATGAGTGCTTCTGCCCCTGTGAACTGCGGTAGGAAGTCGCGCAGCCCCCTGGCTTTGCATGTTACACACAACATCGTATCTCTGCTTTCATCTCATTTTTTTAAACCATTCTAACAACCTACTTACTCTCTGTTGAATTGAAGCACCACTCCCTGTAAGGTGCTTTCTTGGACATTTGGAAGAGTTCGTGGTTAAAATCCTGGGATTTGAAAGCAGGCAGACCTGAGCTTACATGCCTCTTCCGTGTTTACTAGCTATGTTATGTTCGGTGAGTTATTAACTGCTCGGAAATTTACTTTCCTTACCAGAAAAAGGGAATAAAAATGGGACCTACCTTCTGGCTTTTACTGAAGATTTTAAGATTTTTGCATGAAAAACGGGTAACGTCGAAGCAGTCAGGATGTGGAAAGAATTCAAGTCTCCTTCCTCGTCCTAACTGCACCTGTGAACTCGGGATGGTCAGCATCTCAGACCACCTGCTTTGCTCGGTTCTAATCAAGGGCCTTGGCTAGGCAGGCATTTTGCTTGGGGGATGAAATGTTTCCTAACCGAATACTATCTGCCTCCTGCTGCAGCCACATCAACAGGAAGACACAGTATGAGAACCCGGTTCTAGAAGCCAAAAGGAAGAAGCAGCTGGAGCAGCAGCAGCCGCCGCAGCCGCCCCAGCAGCCCCAGCAGCCACCACAGCCTCAGCCAGAAGGTTGGCTTTCCCCTGATGTGTGGGCAGAGGAGCTTGGGGCAAAGCCTGGGCGCTGACACCCCCGTGTGGTCAGAACCGGCTTCTGTGTTCACGTCCTCCCGCCTGGCAGCAGACCTGCTGTCCTTCAGGGGGCAGAACAATAGAGCTTCTGCCGGAACTCTGCTGACCCAGAACCCAGACAGCTGGGGGGGGTGGGGGGCTGGTGTGCAATCCCAAGCCTCTCCCCCACCCCAACACTCCACTTTAATTTAGAAATAGGCCATCGTCAAACTGAAGAACTTCCTGTTACCCCAGCATGTTTATAATACCAACTGGTCTGTAAATCCAGACTGCTCTGAGTGCTTTAGGAGGAGTTCCTATGTATGAAATGAGCTTCTGATCATAGGAACGTGACATGTAGGAGTCAGAAAAAGCTGGTAATTTGCAATGCTTTTTGAAAACTGTAAGTGAATTCATGCTCTTTACAAAAGTATGAACAGTTCAAGAATGGAGAATATTGAGCTCCCCCCTGCCGGCTCCCATCCCATTCTCAATGATAAACAGTGCAGAATCTTTCTAGGATTGTACATAGATGCATATTTAACAAAAATCAGATCATAACTTATATGTACGTGTGCACATGCATATAAGCTTTGTGACCTCATGTTCTCATTTAAACTTATTTCTTATACATATTTCAAAGCTGGTTAATATAGATTTACCCTCTAATTTTTAAGGGTTGGATAATTTTCCATTTTATGAATCCCTACACTTGATTTAGCCATCTTTTATTAATAGATCTGATTAACAGTCATCTGTTTATTAATAGGGTTTTTTAGTTTTTCATTGCAACCTTTTAAAATGATAGGCTTAATAACCCCTCAACATATAATGTATAAATAGCAAACACATGAAAATCAAATATAGTACTTTTCTTATTATAATATTGAATATAATAGATATAGACTATAGAGTAGAAGTCAGTAAACCTTTTCTTTCAGTGGCCGGCTAGTGGATATTTTAGTGGATATGCTGTTCATGCAGTCTTTATTACAGCTGTTCATCTCTGCCCTTAAGGTATGAAAGTTTCTATACCCAATATGCAAATGAATTGTTGCAGCTGTGTTCCAATGAAACATTATATATGAACACTGAAATCTGCACTTCATGTAGTTTTCACGTGTTATAAAGTATTTCCCATTTTAATTTTTTTCAACCATCTAAAAAAAGAAAAAACCATCCTTGGCTCGAAACTTGTATACAAATAGACGTTAAGGCCAATTCAGCCTCTGAGCCCTAGGTGGCCAACCACTGCCATAGACTGTATGTTACTGTTGTGTTTTTTGTTCTGTTTGTTTTTTAAGTAAGTTCTCCATCCAACAGAGGACTCATGATTCCGAGATCAAGAGTTCCATGATATGCCAACTGAGCCAGCCGGGCACTCCCTAGAGTGCATTTCGGATAGAGTGTGTACATATATATCTGGGTGTGTGTGTGTGTGTGTGTGTGTGTGTGTGTGTGTGTATGCACCTATCGAAAAGTTTTCCTTTCTACCTTCATTTCTTTTCTATTTAAAAAAAAAAAAGTCTTAATATATATATGTATATATATATTTTTTAATTAATTAGTTATTTTTCGAGCTGGTGAAACTTTGTGGTGTTAGAAAGCGCTGCTTGGGGAATGGGGGCTTACTGTTGAATGTATTAGCTTGGCTGGAAAGTGACTGTGTACCTCTCAAGGGTCACTCACAGTGAGGTATCTCCAGGCCTCCAAGGGGAGTAGGAGCACAGTTAGGGCACAGGAGTGTTGGCGAGGTGTCCCATTAGGGCTTGAGAGATGGTGGAGGACAGCACTTGGGGCAGCTGCTGAAATCACCTTTACCACCTCAGATGAGCAGTCCTCAGCCGCTCAGCCTGTGTCTCAATATCGTTAGAGAAGTTTTTCCCTTATTGGGCCGGCATCAGTTGATTGTGTATCTTTCCTGATATTTTTTACTTGGTCTCACTTTGGACTCTCCAGCCAGAGAGAACTGAAGTTTTTATTGTTCATATCACAATACGTCTTTTCTCAAATGTCTTAGGAGAGAGAGACAAAGTTCTTACCAGAGAGACAATCAACGGCCGTAAGAGAGAGACAGATGGTTACCCACGCAGAAACACACAGAGAATCTTGATGTCCTTAACAAAAAGTGGGGTCAGATATGCATTTCTTTTCAATCTGAGCTCTCTGTGCCTGGTTTTATCGGTTTGGGTAGTTGTATAATTCAGAAGGTGAGTCCGCAGTGAGTTGATTAGCAGTTTGAAGGAAAAACAGTACATTGTTTCTTTTTCTTATAGAATGGACAGAAGATCATTCATCGCTTGTGCCTCCTGTCATTCCAAACCACCCTCCAAGCAATCCGGAGCCAGCCAGAGAAGCTCCACTTCAGGGTAAAGTGTTTTTATAACGGCTAGATGTTGAGCTTAAAAATTAAAAAAAAAAAAATTTAAAGGAACTTGTAGCTCCCACGTCATTTCTTTAATAGTGAAAACCATAAGGTTAGAAATTCTACATGTATTGTTAATTAGACTTATCGAGAAAATTAGGAACTTTTCTCGTGTAAATTTCTGCAGCTAATTGTAATGCTCTGAAAATGATGACAAATTGCCATTAGGGTTTCTGAGCTTTGGCACAGTTGAAATGAGTTCTGTTCTAAATGCTCATCCCCTATACTTGGTGTAGTTTGGTATTTATGCTTCTTTTATAATGTTTTATTGGGTCACACTCATTTACAGTCACAAATCGTAGGAGACTCTAGAGAGGTTCATTTTTTTTTTTTAATTTTATTTATTTATTTGACAGAGATACAGCGAGAGAGGGAACACAAGCAGGGGGAGTGGGAGAAGGGAGAAGCAGGCTTCCCGCTGAGTGGGGAGCCCGGTGCAGGGCTCAATCCCAGGACCCTGGGATCATGATCTGAGCCAAAGGCAGACGCTTAACAACTGAGCCACCCAGGCACCCTGGTTCATTTGTGAAAATTGGTACCTCCAGAATCTTGCTGCTTTTGGCCTCAGTAGTCTTACATGATAGAGAAGATTTGAGAGGTTTGTTGTTGTTGTTGTTGTTGTTGTTTATTTTTTCTCTTTTAAAAATAAGAAAAATAGAACGACCATTATATTCAATAGACTTGGGAAATGTTTGTGGTCCAGACCCACT